>JAAGNO010018381.1:0-28686 GCA_033439905.1 Ceryle rudis
TTTTCTGTCAGGGGGCAAGTGGAGAGAGTCCCAGTGGAGGGCTACAAGGATGATTAGGGAACTGGAACATCTCTCTTGGGAGGAAAGGCTGAGAGACCTGGGGCAGTTTAGCCTGGAGAAGAGAAGGGTGAGAGGGGAGCATACCAGTGTTTATCAATATGTAAAGGGTAGGTGTCAAGAGGATAGGGCCAGTCTCCGTTTGGTGGTGCCCAGTGATAGCAACAGGTGCAAACGGGAACATGGGAAGTTTCACCTAAACATAAGGAAAAACTTCTTTACTGTGAGGATGACAGAGCCCTGGAACAGGCTGGACAAAGAGTTTGTGGAGTCTCCTTCTCTGGAGACTTTCAAAACCCTCCTGGACGTGATCCTGTGCAACCAGCTTTAGGTGACCCTACTTTGGCAGGTGGGTTGGACAGGGGGATCTCCAGAGGTCCCTTCAGCCCCTACCATTCTGTGATTCTGTCCTTGTTTACTCAGCTCTAGTCTGTAGAATATGAATGAGGATTTTAAGATACTAGCTGTTACATTTCTTATTATTTTTCTTCCTTCTTGATCTAACTTGTGAAACAAAACAAGCAAACCCCCTAAAAGTGAAAATATGGCAGTCACCTATTGTGCTTAGGTATTGTAGACATGTTAAATACAGTTATTAAAATATTCTTTCTCTAGCTAATTTACTACTCAGAAGTATAACTATTTTATAATCTACTTTATATACTTGGAATAAAATTTTTATGTAATATTATATATATGACAGAGACTTTGACATCTTTTTGCTTACTAACTAAAAGTGAAACAGAGCTATAGAAAAGTGTACCAAAGAACAAAATCTGCAAGTAACTGTTTGAAATTTTAAAATTTGTTCTTCCTTTGAGCCTGGTAAGAAACAGGCAATTACTAGTGTCATGTTCTTAACGTAAAACTGAATGTATTTCTGATCTGTGGTATACTATCAAAATGAAAGTGTCAAAATGAGAGATGTACTTAAATACTTGTCTTGCAAAGAAGATGCTTTTTTGGGAAATCCTTAATCCACAGGTGGTAGAATACAAACCAGGCAATTCTGATCTAGCATTTCAGTTTTTCGGATGCTATAGTGCAACAGCTTTCATGTAATTACCTTCTCAGTTAATTTCAGACAAGTGTTTTTTGATACAAAGCTAAAAATTTTTATTGCTCTCAAAACATGCAGAATTCCAGCCTCCACTGATACTCTTAATGCCCTTCTGTCCATTTATACCTTGTATCAAGGCAAAAATGCAGCCTTGGATTTAGTTCCAAGCCTTGTTCTTTTAATCTTCTTTATAAGTGTATTGAGAAAAAAGACAATAGCCAGGGTTTAATTATCTTCTGCACCAGTAGTTCTGTCCCTGGCGAGTAGAGGATTATTTGTCTCAAGTCAGCAATGTAGTGGTGGGTACTCTGCGTTCTCTGACCTGCTTGCTGACAGCCTGCAATGACATACAAGTAGAGGACCAGGAAAGTATTCTGCAGAAGAGAGGTGACAGCATCCCTAGCATTTGCATTAAAAGAGGGAGTGCTACTTTCTCACTTATTTGTTTGTTATGCTTTGGAGGCCTGCATAATTACAAGAACTAGGGGATAAACATCATAACATTCACTCAGTTTAACTGAAACTTTCTGACCTGGAGGGCTTTTGTGCTGTGTATGACCTTTGTTAAACTGGTCTCAACTAATCTTTTTTGGATATTGTCAAGTGAAGTGTTCATGCTTCACTTTCTATTTTTAATATTTAAAAGTGAGTACTTTTGCACTGAGAAACAGTAGTCCCCTGGCTGTGCTAATAGTGATTATTTATTTAGTTCAAGACAAAATGTGTGTTGTTAATTTGTTCAGTGTTAGCCTTCTTCCAGTTTAGTTACTGGTGGAAGCTGACTTTCAACTCATGTTTGTTACAAAAAGGCAAAAGCAAGGTACCTATTTGTGGGAGTGGGAAAAATTCCAGATAATTTAAATGATCTTAATGAAAGAGGGAAGGGAGATGAGATTCTCATTTTGGCTTTAAAGCTGTAAGGCAGAGGTTGAAGTATTAAGAATGAGTTTCAGATGAGAAGAATAGTTATGAACTTGATGAATTAATTAGGGTTAGAGAATTAAAATATGACTGTGATACTGTACCTCTGAGTCATTTGGATGTACTTGAAATGGCAGTTGAATAGAAGTGCTCAGGCTTACCCAAGCTTTTTAGTATGTCATTTTTATGCCATCGTTTTTGGCTGACATAGGGAATATAGCTTAAAACCTGCATGTCGTTTAAATATCAGAAATGTCTGGCAATTCACAGGAAAATTAAGGCACTTATAATGACAAAGCTGTTTTATCAGGGTGTTGATGAGAATTGAACCCAAGCTCAGGCATCAAAGCATTTCAGCAGGCTCACAGCTTCATTTGTACTTGTTCCAGTTCTCCTAATCATACTCTCTTGGGGACTCTGGTATGGGAGACATCATTGTCACTTTTATAGTAAATCCAGACATTCTTTAGCAGCTTTTCTGTAGGTAAGAGTTGCACTGTGTTTTGTTTTTTTCCTGCCTTGTCAGATACATGTAACAAGTTTGCACCGATTTTTGACTACATGCTCCATTTTCACTGCATGCCGAGGCAATTTTCTGTCAGTGCACCTCCTTATTTCCTCTGCTTTGTCTTTCTGACCTGCAAGGTGCTTCTCGGCAGTAACTGTTCTTTGAATACAAACATTCTGAAATTTCTCCAGGCTGCATGCTGTCTCTGTGAGTTTGTAGAAGAGTTTTAGTCTGTAAGAACCAGATTTCTGTTTAAGTACCTGGTTTTGGCTGCAGGCCAAGTTGTTGTTTAACAGTCAAGCTCCACTGAGTAGGTAATATCACTCTTTAGCCTCCAAACGACTAGGGCTGGATGAGCTCAAGAGACACTGGGCATTTCTGGGCCTGATAGTTCCTCCTGCAGCCTTATGGGCTTTTGAGTGTGTGTACACCTGGAGAACACCCTAGTGATTACCTCATCTATTGGCCTTCTAATATTTAAAAATGGACAGGAGAGCCTCCCTTGAAAACAAACAGTATTTTCAGTTGCTAAAGGTTTTTTGCTGGTTATGAGTTTTACCAAAGTCACATATTTAGGAGCATTTGTGTACTGTTAAGCTAACAGGAGAGAAGGCAACTATAACAATTACTCTGTTTCTTATGGGAACTCAGGGAAAACAACCAAGATGAAGATAAAGCTCTACTAATGTTACTAATAATACACTTGAAAATGTTTTCCTTCAGTCTTTCATCTTTTCTTCTATTGCCTGTAAAGCTGGATTAATAGGCTTGTTCACTTAGGACATATATAAGGGCTTTTTACACATTCTGGATTTTTCTTCCATCATTTTATCCGTGATATACCAATCTGTTCTCAGAGCTGTTCTTGCATTTTTCTTCCTTGGTGGTGGTTTCTCTTTTTTCAATCTGCTCTTTCAAAATATCTGAATGGTTCAAGATTGACTCCTCATAGGTTTTCTAGCAGAGCTGGAATCTAAGCCTACACATCCTGATTTCATAGCCCCTATTCTAGCCAGTAGACCTAACTGCTGTCTTCTGGTTTTAGTAGTCAATAATTCTTTGCTCTAAAATATGTATGTGTTTCTATAAGTGCATGTGTATTATAAAACGGATGTATAGGCATCTACAGACACAGTGAGATACAGACTAAGCAATGCAAATCTGTATTTCAATAAAGTAAAGCCATTTAACAGTATTCTGATTTGCTAAGCAATGCCTAAGCTGAACAATATTATCAGATTCAGCAGCTGCTCTTTTGTTCAGCCACAGGCTGAAATACAGGAGGTAAACAAAAATGAAGCTAAAAACCCACAGCAACAAAGGCTTGAAAAGCTTGATGAGGGTTTTATTTTGCTTCAAAACCTACATCTATTCCACCTGTCAAGCCTTTATTGCCTCAGTGTCCATTAAGGCAATAGCCACATAATGTTGTTGGGGAGTCAGTATGTATCTACTTTTTAACCAGAGGATGAGTCATTTACTAAGTGAATATTTCAGGAGCTTTTGCTTACTGTGTTTGTGTTCCACAGATACATGGACTTAAAGGGGAAAAAGGATCAAACCAATCACATAGTAATGAACTGCATTAGACCTGCTTCTTTGACTGTGTCTGTGTGGCACAATTCAGTGTGTAGTAAGGAAAGCCAAGTTAGCTCCGAGCAAATTTGCTTTTGGGACCTGGATTATGTAGATGCATAAGTGCCCAGAGATTGCCTGGCCTGTCCAGCACAGGGACAAGCACATAGAGCAAATGCATTGGTACTACTTGTTAAACTAGCTTGAGCAAAGTACTGTATTGCATTGCACTGTGTTCTGTAGAACAGATATGGCCTTATTTATTTTGGCATATTTATTCAACTGTTTCTCTCTTGATTTTAGCTTTTGTTGTACAGTAATGGTGATTATCAATATTATTCCTACTTTGTGATAGCTGGTAGTTATCTGTTCTTTGGAAGAACGAGACATAGCATTTTCAGCTTCATATGGAGTAAAAGATCATATGGAGTAAAAGATCATATTAAGACACTAAATGAAGAAGACTCTCCAAAAAAAAGGGGGATGGGATTGAGACTGCGTGTATTGTAAATCATATCCATAATATAAATGTTTACTTTCATTGTGTATAAACAGTATATTCTGTCCAATACTTAAATATTTTACAGGTAGCTGTGCTTTAAGGTACAAACAACCGTTGGTTTTGGGTTTGTTGTGGTGGGGTTTTTTTGGTGGTTTTGGTTTGTTGTCTCTCCCCTGCCAGATGATGCTATTTAAATAAAATCTCAGTAATAATGGAGCTTCTTGGCCAAAACATTTTTTGGCTTCCATTGACTCAGACGATTCAATAATTTTCTGGAGGGCTCATGTTTGTAATGTAATGCTTATGGCCAGATAGATTTGTTATTGACTTAGTTTTTATTAAAAAGAACAGAGAAGGTATCAGTAGCTTACTTGCTATTAGCCAGTTATCTGAGGAAGGCAGCCAACCCTTATATATATATGAATTCTGAACGTGAAAAAATATTTATTCTTAAATGAAATACTTCTAATATTTCATGGGAATGATTTTTTTGTGACAAAGTAGTGCATGTCACAATAACTGTCTCCATGGTAGAAAGCAAACTTGTTTGCTAAAACTGGTTTTTTTTCTCCTTAAATTGGGACTTTTTCTACCATGGCTCTGATTTGTAGCAAGCATTTACTTCTTCTGCAGCCAACATTACCATACCAGAAAGTGGTACTGCACTAGAGAAACAATGAATCTGCTTTTGCTACCGGTTTCCAAGAATAACTACCAGTGAAGCTCTCAAAGGTCTCTTGTAAAGGTCTGAAAGTAACCCGTGTGTTAATTTAGAATAAAACTGAAAATTGGAAAAAGCAGCAAGCAAGTGATCTCATTACAATAACCTGAAAGCTAGGTAGGAAATGCTAAATTGGATGGTGTGTATTACAGGAATTAAGTTGCTGTTGCAAGTGAGATTTTTGTAGGCCACACAAGCTGCTATCTCCTCTTGTAACTTTTGACTTATTTCCTCTACTGATTCTAACCTGATATTACAAATATATATTGCTGGTCTTCCTCACACTTCTGTAGTTTCAGTGATAGGAATGTTGATGCATAGAAATTTCATAGGCTTAACAGGAATGTAAGCATATAAAAAAAGATCTTGAATAGGAAAAAATCTTTTTCCACAGAGCAGGTAATACAGTGTCAACAAATATTTTTGCAGTACACTTTTTTACAGTCTGTTACAGATCCATGACAGCCTCATGGCTGTTTTCATTCTGATTTAGGAAGCTACCGTGTCCTCAACCCCACCCCCCAAATTATAAATCTTCTCCAGAAAGTGGGAGTATATCCTGATAGAAACTAATTGCTATGGATTAAAAGAAGAAGCTTGCAGCCTCCACATATTATATCTTCACTCAGAACAGGCACCAAATTTTTATGAGAAGGAAATTACAATTGAACTGCTCTTAATGTTCATAATCTCTTAGGCTTTCTTAAAATCTGGATGCAGTCTTATTTTAATGGTGCACAGTGATTGGTTGTGTGGAGGAGGTAAAAATGGTTTGTCATAGATCCAAAAGTGATGAAGCTGATTTTGAAAGAGATTAAGGCCTTGTGGCAGATAAATAACAATTCAATATAAGAAATTTTTAACACTCTAAGATTTGTTTTCATTTTTATATACTTGCTCTGTTCCAGCCAGATACATCAGAGGTCAAATGCTATGAGACATTTCTGAGGGATTTTTTTTTTTTTTTTCCCATGCTTAAGTTACCTCAGGAAAGAAAGTCACAGAATCACAGAATTGTCATGATTGGAGAAGACCTCTAAGACCACTGTGTACAACTGTCAACAACAAAAAAAAAACCCAAACAAAACGCCACCATCACACCCCAAAAAAACCCCAACAAACCAAAAAAACAAAGAAACCAAAAGACCAACCAACCAAAGCCCCACGAAAACACCTCATCATCCCACTAGAACATGTTCTGAAGTGTTCTTATCGACATGGTTTTTGAATACCTCTGGGGATGATGACACCTCCCTGGGCAGCCTGTTACAGCACCTTACTACATTTTCACTCAAGAAATTTTTCCTCATATCTAATCTGAACCTCCCCTGGTGCAACTTCAGTCCTTTTCCTCTAGTCCTGTCATTGTTTACTTGAGATAAGAGGCTGCACCCACGTCACGACAACCTCCTTTCAGGTAGTTGTAGAGAGCAATAAGGTTTCCCCTTATCCTTCTCTTCTCCAAGCTAAACAATCCCAATTCCCTCAGCCTCTCCTCACAGGACTTGTTCTCCAGGCCCTTCACCATCTTTTTTGCCCTGAATTCGCTCAAGCGAATTCAAAGTCCCTCTGTAAGTATGAACAAAATTAATGGATTCATGGGTCTCTGTAGTCAGCTTCAAACTCCAATACCTGTTATCTTGAACTGCTTGCAAAGTGTGAATGATTAGCTGCAAACCTAGGGAAGAAACAAGAATAGATGTGAACTTCACAGATGTTTTCTGTAGTGGTCTAAAATACAGAGTTGGACCTGCGCACATAAACATATTATTCTTTTTTTGGTTTGTTTTTTATCTCATTCCTAAGAAAACATATCTGCACAAAGGACATTTGGACATTTCTGACCATTTACAGTCTGTATGAAAATTCTCAATGCAGTTAAAAGGAGGTATGTTGGCTGTTGATTAAGATAAATGAATCCACTAATTTAATTAATTAATCAATAATTTCACTAATGTTTTAAGATTAAACGGTAAAATTGACTAGGTTTAGAAAAAAAATAAGCAGATATTTTCCTGATAGAGTCAAACCACAAAAAAAAAAGTAATCTGATGGATTACTAGAACTTTTGAAAAAATTTTTAAGCATTCCATTAGGCATAGTGATAGGTGATTCAAAAAATCTAGAATAAATAGAGGCAGTCTCACAGTATGAAAAGAAAGCTTCCTCTAAAGGCCTACACATGCAAAGAAAGAGGAAAATGGAACTTCAGCTTCATCAGTCAGCCATATCAATATTTTACTGCAGTTACAAATTTACACAGATGCCAAGATATTTTATGTTGCCAAATGTTGCTTTTATTTTGCAGCACTTGTGCATTCTTTTTTAGAAGTAAGCGCATCTGCGATGACTTCTTCCAAAATCCATTTTTCCTTCCCTGCAATTTGGGCTAAGAAGATTACAAAGCCATAAATCAGAGCTGTAGCAAATGCAAGGGATCTGATGTACAAATGTGGTTAGTCTTTGCCTTTGCAAATGCTAAAGGCAGTGCAAAGAAGCTAGGGAAGCCTTGGCTTTGTAGGGTGACATTTCACCTTCACAGGAGAGGCTTCTGTGGAGAGAAATGGGAAAAATCTAAGCCTATTTTCCTAAATGTTTTTGGTGGTCAGATGAGGACAGAGTGTAAGAGCATGTGCTGAACTCTGAATTCTGTTTATGAGAGACGAGCAAGTGATCTGATGGCTGTGGTTTTTGTTGGTATCTAGCTGGTCTCCATATTGTTTCTCATGGAGATTAATTCTTAAATTGTTACTAGTAGAATGTGACCAGAATAACTTTATATAGAAGCCTCTATATTGCAAAATACTTAAGCATTGCTTGATTCAAAATACCTTCTCTTATTTCTTTCCTGTACCTTCAGCTAAATTTTATTTAATACTGTTGAACCTTTGATACTGTCACACTTTTGATACAGAGAGAATATCCCTCTTGAAGAGGAGTGAGCATGCTGGTGAAAAGGTATCTGAAAGGCTTAGGGGTTTGCAGATAACTATTAGAAAACTTGACATATATTTTTTAACTAACTTAATACATTAAGACAAATTGGGGTACTTGATAACCTCAGAATGTTTATGGAAGATCCAAATTTAGTTACAAGACAATGAATTCAGAATTAAATTTTAGAGTGACATGCAAAAGATTATTTAGTTTAATATCATTTATATAGTGATATTTTCATCTTAATGGTAGGTCCACCTCTTCTTGTGGGTGTTAACTGAGATTCTTATCCTTATGTGTTTCCGTGTCCCAGTCCCTAAATAAAGATATCCCACACCACTCTCTGGTACATGATAAAGACTGGCTTGAATTGTAACGTTTAGACTTGGGTTTCTAAAAGACCCACTCTGCTTCCTTGTAGTACATTAGCCTGTGTGTTCTCCTGGCTTCCAGGAGAGGGAGAATTGTGGCTTTCAGGACTTAGAGTAAATAGGAAAGGCAAATTGTTTTTGTACTGCAATATTTGTATTCTTACAAAAAATATTTTCTTTTTCCATGGTGTAGAAAGCTATTTAAGCTGCACTGCTTCCTTCTGCTCTCTCTCCTGTCCTGTGAAGTTTCAAGAAGAGAGGCTAGTCCAAATGTGGAGGTAAAGCAGCTAATAAAAGTAGTCTTTACATTTTCAGAAAGAGTAATGTTTATTTAAAGAGCTAGAGCAGCTACTCACTGCTAAATAGTAATGACCAATAGCCACTGGCTGTTTTTATTTTAGCTGGTTTACATTTGTCTCTTTACTGGTGAAATAAGTTAGGAACTGGTGGGGTTTTCCCCATTAATGCCTCGGGTTAGAATTAAAGTTGCAGCAGTATGAGCAAGAGTTAGTTCATTCTGCTATTAAGCCTTCAGTTATGCTGATGATTTATCACTCACTGCTAATAAATGGTATTTATAGTTGGCGTATACCTCCTGTAGCAACAATAACAGATGTGTTGCCTGAGATAACCTACTTTATATAGCTGTTAAAAGGCACTTTTCATTCAAGTTTCACAATTTAAAAAATTCATTATAAACCTCTTGAATCCTCCAAGGGCTGAAACAATGCATGAAGCTGCATGTTTGATGTGCAGACTAGAGTTTGAAAAGGGCTCAGAAAAGCCCACAATAGAGATCTGATACTTAAGTATGCTAAGCACACAGAAGCTCCTAATGCGATACTTAGATCTAGATTCTCAAAAGAGTTCAGAAGAACCTTGTGTGCCGAGAGCTTTTGAAAAACTGGCCATGTCAGAACAAACACTGCTGGGGACTTAGCACTCCTCAAAAATCTGCGAAGTCTGGCTTTGATTTCTTGGTCCTAAGCACTTTTGAATGTCTGGACCTAAACAACAATCTATGCTTTATGTGGGATTACTTTATTTTATCTAAGAATATCATTATTTCATCCTTTCTTATAACTAAACAAGGAAAAAAAAAAAAAAAAAAAGAAGTGGCATGATGTAAGATGGCTATAAGTGTATACGAACTGAGTGATATCTTCTGACTGCTGTATATCCTCACTTGTCTCAGAAGCCAGCCAGAACACGGTTGTCAATTTTACCATGTAAGCACAGCTGAGAATCCTGTTTGGGCAAAATAAAAGCTGATAACTCCTGCCTTCCTTCTGGAAGTGTCAGTCTCTGTAGCACTCAGTGCAGCAGAGGGTAGAAGTATTGGTGTGATGTGGCTTGGCAATAGGGTGGGAAAATTTATACTGCAAAGGTATCTGACATGCTTTAAGTAGTTCTCACACCCTTCCATGTTGCCGGGTCTCAAGTCAGCTGTTTGTGTGAGTGTTACTGAACTGAGAAGACAACAGACCTTTTGGGTCAGTTAGAGAAGTGAGAAAATGGGATGAAAACTTCTGAAAACACACAAAAAAATGCATAAAACCCATCAAAAAGTTAAATTGCTGACTATACTCTGCGGAACCAAAAGCTGATTAGTTATCTACTGTTTTACAACTCTTAGCCAAAAGAGCAGCAAGTGTAGGTAGCTGAGCCTTGCACACTGTGTGCTGTTAAGAATCATATTTCATCTGAATGATTCATCTTACCACTTCCTACATTTGCTGTGAATCAGACTGAAGTGTAGTGGTAGGACCTGCCTATTGTTTATAACTTAAATTAGCATTAAGGAGCAGCCACAGACTTCTCAAGATAATCTGACCTTTTTTGTGCCTTCCCTTCCTGGCTTCTGTGTGTATATATGTTATTACTAAGGAGAATTACTTTTCTTTGTGCTGCCTGTTAGAATTGTGAACAAGTTTCACCAGTCCATTGAATGAACAGTAGCATGGAGATTAAACACGGGAGATGTCAAACTGCTAAAAGTTAATGTGATAAACAACCAGAAAAAGCTTTGAAAGGTATGTCAGGGAAGAAGATACTGAATCAATCTTACTATTGCAAGTGACAGTGCACAGACTATAATTTGGGGGAGGTGCGTTCTGTCAGACCAGGAAAAGGAAAGTTTTGTACCCTTTGGAATTGGTGCTTGAGAGTCCCTTAATGGTATGTGAGAGGATACACCCCTTAATGGTGACACTGGTTCCAAATTCAAAGAATCAGACCAAGTACCCTGGAAGAAGTGATGAAATGTGTATGTGTGAGCATTGATAACTAAGACTTTAAAAATTCTCTTTCATTAAAAGCAACATATAGTGGTGCTGAGGATATAGTCCATATTTAGAAATGCAATTTGTGGTTTTCTTGTTATCTTTTTGTTTTTCAAATCTCGTAGATATTTAGAAACAGGTTATCCTGTGGTGTAAACTGAGAAATTTTATTTAAGTTGAGCTCTCCTTTGAGAGCTCACCTTTGAGGGTTGGTGAGATAATGACTCGAGTCATTTTCAGCTGGAACAATGAGATGACTATCTTTTTTTTTTTTTTTTTTAACTTTTACCCTGGCACCCACTGGCACTTTTGGAAAATTAAATGCATTGTTCCTACATGCTTCTGGACCCTTCAGGGTTTGGGAGTGAAGTGCTATTAGTATGCAGTTGTCTTTACACACCAGTATGGGGCCGAGGCTGATGCTTTATGACTGAGGGGCTTGTAATTAGCAAAGCACCACAGATGTTTTATACCAGTGTCCTGTAAACAGACGCATTGTCATAAGCGGTATGCATTTACAGCTGGCTCAACACAGTGACCGGTATCTGGCTTCAAACTCTATTTTCCAAGCCTTGATGTATGATACAAAGCACTAGGGAAGTTTGATTGACTTGCTAGTCATTACTGAGATCAAAGGATTGGTTGGTTGGTTAGTTTGTTTGTTTGATATTTGCATCAGACTTCTTTATTCTACCACCTGGGCTGGGTTATTTATTGAAAGAGCTGCATGCAGAGATGTTAAATTCCAGGCAAAACTCAGTGATCCAGCATCATTCTCTATTAGGTAACAGCTGAGTGCACTGCCATTATAGGAACTTAAGCACAAGTTTATCTGTTTTTCCTGGGGAAGAGATTTAGCTTTCTGGGTCATCCACGTATGCAGGCAAATTGTGGTTTTCCCCTTTTGCAGTGGAACACCAGAGCTTTCAGAAGTGTGCATGGGAAGTTCTACCAGTTCTAGTAACATCACTCCAATCCTGATTTGGAGTAAATAAGCAGTACTTTAATACTAGAATAGTTGTCAGTAGATCTCAGGGTGCTGATGAGTCCTTCAGGGTCCTGATGATTATGTATGTATGCGTAATTCAAAAAACCCACAACAACTCATATTTTCAGAGGTTTACATCTCAATTATTCCATGGAGATGGAATGGACTTTTTGTTTTCAAATGTATTCTGATTTTGTAAAGCAAAAGACAATCTGTTAATTCATATTTGCTGAGTATATGCTGTGTCTGAAGTCATTGCCTCTCCAAAATACACGACTGCTTTTGGAGCTTCTAGTAATATGTTGTGGTAATGGTAATAATCAGTCACATTTAACTAGGCCGTCTGTCAGTTGGCTTCTTTTCTGGAAGTGAAGATACTTGAGCTTTGCAGCATACTGCAAAAAGGTCTAGGATCACGTTTGATTAACAGACCTCAGCGTGTGAGAACTTCAACACTTGTATTTGGCTATGCTAATATTAATTGTTCTTTAGTATTATGTTTCCATACCATAAAAATGCAGTAATTCTTACTCTACATATAGAAATTTCTAATATTACCTGAAATCAGTAATAGATCAGTATTAGAGAGTGTTTGCATTAGTATTGAAAAACCTTTTTCAATTTCTTAAATTAAACATGGCCCTTTGGAAAAGTAAAAACCTTATTTACTGATGTCACACATTGTTTCAACTGGTCTGTAAATTATTTTTTTTTTTAAATATGTTTGAGCTACATTTAGTTGAATATATATTGTAACTGCAACCTAATCTGAATTAGCTAAATTAAAAAAAACTGAAATTTATTTCAGGTAAAATAAAATACTGTGTCCAAAAGCTATTTCTGCATTTTTTATTAAGAAAAGTTAAGGGATTTCACGTAAATTGACTTCTGGCTAAACATTTTTCATTTTCTCAGCTATCCAAAATAAACTATAATGAGGTAGCTGAGAGCTGATCTCATCAATCTATCACTATATCTTCAAATAGAATATAATTGAAGATGCCCATTCAGAACATTTGCATGGATTCAGGAACTATCAGATGAGGTTTCAATGTGGAGCATGTTACATATTCTAGCATTTAGCTGTTGTTAAGTGACTTTAAAGCTGTTGTAGGAAATGTAGACTTGCACAATAAAATGCCCCACATCTTTCAGCTGATGAATAAATAATAGTAAACACCAGTATTTGTTTCCTCTGTGCTGTTGCTACACAGTGTACCAGTAATACACTTTTTTTGGCTGAAAAAGCGATAGAAGGCAACTCAGACCACAGTTTCAGGCTTCTAAATTGCTTAGGTGAAGGGTCCCTTTGAAGAAGAGTCTATCAGAAAGCTTGGAAGCTGAATTTAATTTACTTGTGTATTGTGTGCTTATGTCTTTGCCTGTTTGGTTTATTTGTCCTCTTTGGTTCTTGTTCTTCCTACATGGAATTTGTTTGTCCTTATTTACTTCAGGCACGTGCATTTGATTTTCAGATAATGATTCTGTTGAAAAACATGAACCTGTGCCATTTTAAGAGGATAAAAAGAATAATTTCTATGGAGATTTATTAGCAGGGTGTAATAGACCTTTTAATTCCACTATAGGTTTCTGCCCTTCAAAGTATTCGCTTTTCCTTCCACTGATTTCATGGTGTGTTTCTAGGACCTTTCATATCACCATAATTATTTTTTTTTCCCACAGTTGTTGAAGGACAGAGAAGGAAAACAAAAGTTTTGTTTGTTTTTGTTTAAATCCAGAATCCAGATCTATTACTTCTGCAATTATGAGGATTTGTGTATCTTAATTAGACCAAAAATAAAGCAGTGCTATTCTTTGGATCACAGAATACAGGCTATCAGAGGTAGAGACAAAACCTGAGGAAAGCTATTAAGGACAAAATTATGCCTAACACTATGTGATCATAGGTAGACAGATGTTAGCAGCAAGATAGCAGATGTCCTACTAGACAACAATAAACACACTGGAGGCAAGTACACGTTTCATAACATGGGATTAGGAAAAAAGTTGAAGATGAAGAAGATATTCCTTCTCTTTGGCATAGTGAAAAAAATGACCTTTATCCCTTGTGTGAGAATCACATATGGTGCAGACTTTCTAATGCTATTCAGAAAATTAATGAGATTGAAGCATTTTTTTGGATGTGAATATTGTTATGTTTCTGATTTTATTTTATGCTTTATGATTATGAATAATTTTTAATGGCGCCCCCATCAAATTCTACCTTGCTGTAGGGCTGACAAACAAATCAAGTGAGTAGTGCCACAAGACAAGCAATGCGAGTAAGATTTTCCTAGTAGATGCTCATTACATTAAGCCCCCTTTCATTACCCTAGAGATACTTCACCTTAATGGGTGCTGTTCCTACCTCTGGGAGAAAGGAGCCAAGAGAGTTACCAAATTCAGTAGGTTTTGGATTTGGCCTGATGAAATTAAAAAAATAATGAAATATTAAGGAGGAGAAAGAGTAGGAGAAATATTTTGAAGGATGTGAAGTGATTATTTGGTATCTACAATGAAATTAGTGTCCAAGAAGAGGAAATCTTTTTTTTGATAACATACTGCTAACCAACAGTTTTGAACAAAGAAGTAAAAATATTCTTTATAAGTTTCAAGGGATTAATTATTGGGGTTTTTTTTGCCTACGTAGTAAATCTGAATAAAAAACTAATCAGCTTGCTTCCTGAGCAAAATCATAACAGAATTTTGGTACTGCAGATCAGCAGAGCTGAAATGCAGTTCTGTAACAGCCCAGATTAGGCAAACAGACTGTCCAGAAATGTGCCTGAGTAAAGTGTGTGTCTCACAAGCACTGTTACATCAAACAAACATCAGTTGTCACTTGTTAGGACCATTAACTAGACAAGTCCAAAATAAAACACAGACCAGAAAAGATACATCTTACATTCTATAAATTGTGTGGTCTGAGAATCTATTAAAGCTGACAGGGAAGAGGGCTCTGAATTGGTGAGCAGGCTGATTACACCTCGTTCTTTATTCCCTATTGACTTTGGGTATGCCATATCTTTCCATTTCCTAGAGAAATAAATTAAAAGTCAGAAATAATTTGCCTGATGGAGGGTGCAGGTGGAACTTTGTTCAGACGAGCATTTGCACAATGTGAAATCCAATTTAACCCCTTGGTGGGGTATAGCTCATTTTCTTTTGTTGACAGCTTTGTGGCAGCTAAAATAGGAACCTGATTAAATAGAGACAGTGAGAGATTGAGGTCTTGTTCTAACAGCAGGAAGATCAAGGCCTCTAATCTTATCTCCCCGAACACTGAGATGAGCTGAGGATGCTGGCAGTGAGATAAGCTTGGCAATTTTGAGCTATAAAAAGACCTCAAGAAAAGAGAAGAGGTGTGAGGTGGGGGAAGATTTTTTTCACACACAAAAATAACACTGCTTTGTTTAAATACATTTGGGTCAAGTACTTGGAATGTATAGGATACTGTAAAAGCAGTAATTTCATTTTGCTGTATGGGTGTAGATTCAAGTAAAAATAATAACTCCTACTCTCTTCACAAAGAAAACACACCTGCAAATTTCTAAATACAATTAATGATTTATAATCTACCAGGAGCACAGTAATAACAGTAGAATCCAAGTGGGAGGAGACCACTTCTGGCAGAAGTGGAATTGTTGCTTCTTGCAGTCAAACTTTAAAAATATTTTGAATGGAGCAATAACATCAAATCACCAAGGAAAGCCTTTTGTCAGGTTTAATGTAGAGTTGCCTGTACAGGAGTGTTTGTTCATTTTTTCTCATTTGTTTGGAAGGAACTAAAGAGGTGATAGAAGCTCTCTTCCCCTTCTTGTTCTACATATGGTGTCGGGGTTTTTATATTTCCTTGTAATACTTTGTCCTATATAAAATTTCAGGGCGTTAGATAAAAATGGGAAGAATGAAGAAAGGAAAGGAACGAGACAGCACTGAGCTTATGATTATCTTCTTGGTTTACTGGAAGAATAAAATGGAAAGGAAAGGCTAGACAGAAACATACAAAATACAGAGGTAAGATACACCAAAGTTACCTTTTTTAAGAAGTAAGTTTAAAGTTTCCACTTTTGCAATTGTCTTTAATTGGCAAAAGTCTAAAATGACAGTTAAGTTGATTTAATTCAGCTGTGGTCCTGTTTGCTCATCTGTGGAGCTATGCAGATTCATTCTAGCTGAAGATGTGCCAAGTACATGACATCTAGAGTTGGATTGTATACCTCCCTGTGCACATTTTTGAAACTCCATTGCTCTGAGTGGTTAAGGATTAATCTCCAGCATTAGCTGGCTAAATGGGCTTCTGTTGTCATGAAAGAAAGCACAGCCCAGTGCATTATGTTTTACCTTGTAGGACCGTTCCTCTCAGGTCAAAACACCATTGATTCAGTTCCACTCTCAACCAGAATGAATTCTCAACTTAATTTTTTTTCTTTTAATTGTGTGTGTAATATGTTTTTATCATAATACGTCGTTAAAGCTCTCTGTTACAATGTTCATTTTGATTCCTAGCCTGTATTGCATAGGAGCTTGGTGTTTTCAAAAAGATAGGTGTTAAGTACTTTTTTAAGGGGTTTAAACCCTTGGTTATTGCCAAGCCACACTCTCAGATCCTTTTGATGATTATTAGTATTGAATTATGTTTTATTATGACTTGATTCTGGTCATCCAAATTCAAGGAGTACATCATTGCAGAGATAAACTGGACCAGTTACAATGGTGTGCTGATATCCAAAACTTAAAAATTTTCTTAGGGGGATTGTTACAACAGGATAGAAGATGCTGGTGCTATACAAGAATAACTGTGTGACTGTAAGGCCAGAATTTTTCCTGGGTTCCTATTTTCTTAAAAAAAAAATTGTCAAAAAATACTTCGAAGCAATCTATTTATGTACAAAGCTTTTTGGAAAAAAAAAAGGAAAAAATGGTTTAGCATTAACAACAGCATTGTATTTCATAAAAGACTTAAGCCTTGTTGCTGCTTTTGATGAATTTGGAGTAGTGCAGTCATAAATTAATAGTAGTGGCTTGACTAGATAGTACTAGTAGCTAAGTGCTTACCTTGTATTAAAATTCAGCTTGTCACTTAACTCTGCATTACTGCACTTATATTTGAAGTTTGATGCTTCAAGTTAAATTACTTTTAATTGGACAGTACTGAGATTGAGAGACATCTATTGATTTGTTAAAAAAACCCAACAAAACAAATCCCAAACCAAACCAATAAAAACCAACAAAAAACCCAAAACAAAACAAACCACCAAAACCAGCAACAAAAAAGTAAATACATTTTTCAGGAGATAGGGAAGATTTGGAAGCAGAAACTGCTATCATTCCTGCAATGGCATACAGCAGGGAGGAGTTCATTAAAAATTCCTGTAAAGATCTATTAGCTACATCAGAAATCACTCTTTCAACATTTACATTTTCCCCATTCCACTCCAAATGCCTTGCCTCAGAGGAATTTCAATGAAAAGAACAACACATTTAAAAAAATGAGACAGGTATACTATAACCAGGCTGAAATGTATATACTCTACTTTGCTTATGGATTATTGTGGGTCATTCAGAGACTCAGTTTGTACTACACACTAGAACTCAGAACCTATGAGTGTGCTGAATCCCAGGCTGAGCTGAAGGGTAGAATGGAAGGCAGGAGTGACTGGCTAAGCTGTGCTTTGTAGAGTTGGTATACCAAGATAGCACACTATAGAAAAGTTTGCACATGCCTGCTAGTTGGCCATTTAGCTATAAGGGCAGATGCAGAAAAAGAGGAGTATCGGGAACTTCCATTTTCACTAAATCAATTTTCTGGAGACTAGAGGTTATTCTGGTTCTCAACCTGATGATACTTTGTGCTTAAGGGAATTAGAAGGGTTTTCGCTCGTGTGGGTTTTTTTTTATTTTTTTTTAATTTTGTTGTTGTTGTTGTTGTTGTTTCAGGGATAAATAGAGAGAAAACACTTTTTCTCACACTTTTAAGTATTTCTCACATACATTGACATTAATTTGCCCCTTAGCTTGAAAGGCCAGGTATTAGGAAAGGTAGGAGATAATAAATGACTTGGTAAGTGCTATTTAGTTTTAATTACTAATGGAATTGCTACTTAGTAATCATATGACAGTTAAATATTATTAGGAATTTGCTCATTATTATTGGAGTTTTGCCATGATCTTTAATGGAAAAAGGACTAAATCTATTATTTTTGTTAGAAAATGTATTCATCAGACCCTTGCTATTAATTCTGTCCTAGGTCTGAAAAGATATTGCTCCATTTGAGCAGTAATTATGGGGTATGTGGATTTGTAAATCGTCTTTGATGATTGAAGCTGCAATATCGTAGTATCATTGAAAAGAATGCATTTTAATATGCACTGAGAGTGTACTTGAAGTAAAGACTGGGCTTTATTTTGTTTCTATTGAAAGAAAAGTCAGAAACAAAATGATTGATCATTTTTGTTCAGGAAGGTTTTAATCTACTCTTTAAGGATGTTATTGGTAATTTGTCTTAATTTATGGACATCAATGCCACAATTCTTCTGGGGGTTTTCTTTATTTTAGATTGTATAAATGACAGTCATTCTTAACAGGCTTCAGATAGGATGCTCAAGTACCAAGTAAAGTAGCTAGATTGGCTAAAATGCCCTGAGGACAATTATCCTTGTGCCTGAACTGCAGCAAGTGACTAAGATTTTCTTTACACAACCACCACTGACTACAGTAAGATTCCTTTTTGAGTTTTGTTGTTAAATTGTCCTTGATACACAAGCTACTTTTTTGCAGAGCACAGGAGTTCCACTATTATCACAATCAGTAGTGTATTATTACCTAGGAGGGTCAACACTTTTCTGACAGACTTTGCTCTGCATTACCATGGAAATGGCATTATGGAAACAGCAGCTGTAATCAAAGATGATAGCATCTATGCAATATCCATTCAAATCATAATTACTTATACAATGTAAACCTGCTTACAGGTGCTGTGAGAAACTGCATTGCTCTATTTCATGCTTTGTTCTGAATCTTCTGCCTTGGTTGGTGAAGTTAATATTTTCTCCTAAAAAGGAAGAGTGTGTTTAAAACCAGTGTGATTATGCCGGCTGATTATCATTCATTTCTCATTGTCACATCTCAAGAGAGGGGAATTTTTTTACACTTTTTTTTCCCAACTTCTGATTACTTGTTGTAGCAAGCTAGCAACACCTTTTCAGCATCTATCTCTCATTTTTGAATTTAATATATGTCCATAATATATACCTAAACATATCCCATCAGATTTCTTGTGGTTTTATATTTATTTAGCTCTGTATGTGTCTACAGAGAAATACTTGCATACATGTATACACACATGTACAAGTGTGGAGATGAGCAAGAAGTGTCATTGCCCTCAGAAGTATTGTAAGGAGACTCTGAAGTGGCACCTAACTCATTTGAAATAGCCAGTGACTGCTGACAGTTCTGGGTACAGGTGAATGCAAAACATTCAAAAGAAAAAGGAGAAATGAACTAGTTAGAGTTGTGATCTCTAACTGTGCGATAGGTGCATGAGATACGTGGAAGAGGATTCTTACTGGCTTTATGGCATCTCATTGCATTTTATGTTGCCCTTTCTGAGTGTGAAGAACACACTGCTGGCTGTTAGCATCTCTATATTCATTCTTCAATAAGTGTTCAAATAGTTTACTCTTAATTATGAAAGTGCAGATCACTGTATTCTACTTTGCAGAGTGCCATTTTTATTCTGATTAAATTTTAATCTATGCAGTACATATAGAAGGACCTTTCCCCCTTACAAATAAACAAATATGTTACTTCAGCGAGATCCTAAACTCTCAGTGCATGAGTCAGATGTGGAAGCAGATTTATAGCATAATAACAGATTGCCATTGTTTGTTTGCATTATGGCATCTTTTACTCATAGTGTCCTACAGAATAAAGTGTTCACTTGATAACAATAAAACTTCCAGCAAATTAATTGCTAGAAGCCTTTGAAAGATAAAGAACATACAAATGATGGCAGATGACTCTTTATGCCTCTCTTTAATTTGTTTTAGGCATTGATTATAGTGTTAGTAATCAGTGGAAGTACTGTTGAGAGTTGAATGGGCTGTGGGAAGGAGATGTGGAAGAGTGATTTAACTGAATTATATTGTGCAGGAGCCCAAATAGCCTGATGTGGAGTTTTTATGAGAACAATTGAAATCTTGCAACAGATTACTTCATAATGTCATTTTGAAATTCATTCCCCTCAATGTTGCATTGACCCTGAGCCCCACTCCCTCTTTTCTGGATGTAGTTTGTGCTACATTTAAACTTGGATGTCTCCAAGTAAAATTGCTGTGCTGCAGTAAACGTCAGTATAAACATGCAATTTTCCTTATCAAACCATTGGTGGAGTTTATATAACAACATGAGAATGGAGTTCTTGAGTTGATAAGTAGCTAACAAGATCAAAGAAAATTAACAGGCCGCTAGAGCTTGAATGTATTTGCACACCGCAGACATTTATTTTGAAATTGTTTTGATTTGCTCTGAGTGTCAGTGTTCATGAATGGAGGATGCCCTTTACATACTCTCTTCAAAATGATGAAACCACTGGAGTCAAGGATGACAAGTGGAATTGGAGGTGTACAAGCAAAGCTTTAGGAATGTGATGATGCAGGCCAGCCTGTGTATGATACGAACCTTTCTTTTGCACAGTTCACAGCCCCACTCAGCACATGAGCTGACCTGTTGCTTTTCCTGTTGACTTCATATGGCATGAACTTGTTCACTGAGTGTAGCTTCCAAGCTTATTTGCAAACAATTATTTTGTGAAGTTATAATAATTAAAAAAAATCTTTTTCTAACAGCCTAGACCCTGTATTTCTTTGTGTATGTGATAATTATGATCAGAGGGAGGATACTGAAATATGAGACCTGTACTAGGATTTAATTACCTGCAGTTGCAAATCAAAGGATTGTTAAAAATACTCCATGTGTGTTTTAGCTATACAGGAAAAATAATTCTAGGTTCACTCCTCCAGTTTTAGTGAAGGGAGTTAAAGCTCTAATATATACAAGATTTCTGTGTAGCTTCTTGTGTACCATATCATGCTAAGTGTAACCATTGGGGTGCTTCAGACAGCTTCTGTGGCCTTCTGACTGAGCCATTGCACTAGCTGGCTTACCTTACATATGTGCGCCAGTGTCTGCTCTATCCTGCTTCTGTCACATGTCCCTGAAATGCCTATCTCAGTACACAGGCTCTTCGGGTAAAAAACAGTCACAGGCTTGATTTAAAATATGTGTGAACAGCTACAGTTCAAACAGGAGCTATTTCTGGAGACAAGACTCTTTAAGGCTACAGAGTTAACACGGAGCTTTCCAAATGGATTTAAACTGCCTTGTAAGGCAATTACAATTGGGGAATTGCTACTAAGTCCAGTCTTCCTAGAGCCTTGAAAGTATAGATTCTGGCTTCTGACTTGGCACAGTTTGTTTTTTGCTTATGACCAGAAGCTGTTCAATACGCTTTTAGTATGAGAGACTTCTGACTTAGAAGAAGTGGCTCTGAAAGTCATGTGGGTCGTGCTACAAAATCAGTGCAACATGTGTGCCCGCTATGATACTGTGTGCACCAGGGAGGTACAATGACGAGGGGATTTTTGATCAGGGTAAATGATGCTGTAATGAAGTTGTCTGTCAGACAACACTAAGATACAAAACATGATAACCTAACTTCTTAACACCTGATTTTCTATCAGAATCTTTTGTTCTAAGCTTGGTGCTTATTTCCCCCAGTGACAGGTGGGTTGCACTTTCAGAAAGAGATTCACAGCATCCAAGCACTAAGTGGAGAGCTGTCTAATCTAGTCACTAGGAAATCATGAGGATTAAGGAGTATATGTGTCTTTTTCCTTGCTGCTAAGATTTAAGTTTTATCTTGGTGTGTATGTTTTGTAGAAGGTGGAAATGTGGTTTTGAAATCACTTAGGCAGACAAATGGGACCTACATCAGCTGCTTCCTGGGTGTGTGTTCAGACAATTGAAGGGGAAATAGAAGCACCACTCTCCTCTCCTTTCTCTGCTCCACCTGTTATTTTAAAAGAATGGCAGCTGTCACTCCATGCTCTGTGGGATTTATACTGGGTTTTGGTAAGGAATTATTTATAAGTCTTCCAAAGCAAGGACCACTAGCAGTCTAGTAGAAAGAATGCCTCACTTGTGTGTCCAGGTCAAAATTATGAGTTAGCTGAGAATCAAATTCTAGAAATACACTGAGGTACGCTCTGGACATCAGTGAAAGTAAATAGCTACGGTTCCTGTGGAATGAGGGATTTCTGTATTACCAGTAAGATGTTTCTGATATTGAGGTGCCTAAGTTTTGTTTCATTCTCACTTTCACAGCTAAATACTTTCAAATTTGAGCCCTTTGTTATTTTTGTAATTGTACATTACTGGAATCCCTTGTTCTTCTCTGAGGTCTGGATTCTTTTCATTTACTTAAATCAAGATATTAAGGGACTTGGTCAGAGGCTGTAAACGTCTACAAGTAGTTGGCTCCTCAGTCTATGTGACAGATACAGCAAGATAAAATGGTTGTATGTTGAAGTTCAGCAACGTGATTTTTTTATTTATTTATTTATTTATTGGGAAAGGTAACAGAGCAATTTGCCAGTTGTTTATTGCATTCTCTGTGTTGGGTTTTGGTGTGTTTTGAGTTTTTTGTTTGTTTGTTTGTTGTTTGTTTTCTTGTTGGTTTTCTTGTTTTGTTTTGGTTTTGGTTTGTTTTTAAACTATGACTGACCTGTTCTAAGGACTTTAAAAATCCAAATTTAAACAGGGATTAATTGAAGAAATCCTATGGTCTGTTGGTCAGATGTTACCACATCATGTCAGGGCTTTGAATTTATAAGTGCAGTTCATTTTAATGTCTGAAGAACTGACTTTTAAGGTCCCATCTTTTTAAAGTCTGCAGGTACATGAATTGAGAGGGACCTCAAAGCCTGGGATTAAGATGTTAACTGTATACATTTGTAACAATTAATACTGTTGAGATGAAATTTGGTGTGCATTAAAAGAGTGTCAGAATCAAGTTGGTGTAAATTAAGTTGTAGATGTTTATTAAAATGTTCTTCCTGGAGCATTATTTTGGTTGCTGTTGGAGGCAGAAGTCTGGGACAGATGGACTTTGGTCTGAGTATGACAGTAAAGCGTTCAGTTCAGCTTTGCAGCATTCTGTCAACACATCTGTCAGGGAACAGTGTCAAAAGAGGGCTTGAATTATAGGAGTATTTTTTTAGTTTTTTAAAGACCCATTTTGCTTTGATAGTGACCCTTTTTCCCTGTTAGGAAAATAATTTTACTTGTGTAAGAAATTGTCAGCTTAAAATAGCATTTAGAAACCAGCAATACAGTCATCTGTTCCATGCTCTTGGGGATGATTAGAATAATGGAAATGTTAATTTTGGCGTATCTTAATTTAAATGTCTTCATTTTTAAGGCATAACTGGGCAAATACTGCTCCTGTAAGCTATGTCACAGGTGTAACATAATAGATCTCAGTGCATTTTAGAAGTAACTTTGAGTCTCAAATGTGAACTGAGCAGCCTTCATTTCTGGAGATGTATTGAACATACTGATGCTGTCTTCTAATATGCAAACCTCTTTTTACTTAATGTCATAAAGCCATTTTATGAGACACAAAAATTAATAATCAAACCAAACAATTTCCAGAAAATGAAGACCTTTCTGTGTTATCTGCCACTAACCAGAAATGTTGGCAATAATAATTCTGGATCTCTTCTACAGTCACTTAGCTGTAATTAGGCTTAACAGTATGTGAAAAATATAGGGTCAGCTTTGTTTTTCAGGTGTACATCAAGCAGTTTTGTCTCTGCAACATTTCAGAATTTGTAAAACAGTTTTACAAGTTAGCTCCTACCTAGCTGAACTGCATTACTGGGCCTCCCCCTTTACCATCATGTCTTCTTCCAGGAGAATGGCCGCCACAGGAAAAAGAGCACCACAAGCTTTGTATTAACATTGCCACCACAGATTCCCAAGTGACCATTCAGCTAATGGGAGGTTGATAACTAAGCTGGCAACAAGCTTAGTGGTTGGAATAAAAACAGCATCAGCTTTTCAGATCATACTCTTCTCTAATATAATTAAATTCTCAGTTGTAGACCTGGTGCGAGGCATTCTTCCAACTGATGCTGCATTTCCTGAAGGTCAACTAGGCAGCAGTATATTTGATCAAGTGCAATCTATAGAGTTGCAAGTTTCTTGATTAGGTTTGCATTTGACGAGCTTCTCAAGGCCTAACTTAGTTGGGAAATTGCCCATTTAAGCAGTAAAGTATAATAACACATGACACTGCTGCTTAGTGGTACCACATATGGGAGAGTGCATATGAAACAGAAAGATAAACTGATTCAGATTCTTCTTTTGCCAAGTTTTGTTCAGTAGTCACGTCAGTCCTCTGGATTGTCCTATTGCTCTTCTAAGATAATGAGTTTGATGAATAGCATTCAAAATATATTTGATTCATCTCTCTAGTCCAGTTGTGGATTTACTATTAGATCTTGGAGATTTTTTTTTTTTTAGACTTCCTGAACTTCATATTCCTGCATTTATGTTTTATCACTTAGTCTTATCTGATGCTGTCAAGGCAATTCCCATCTTCCCCACTGGGTGAGGTAACCTAATTGCTCATCAGAAGATGAGGAACTCAAAAGTATGCTAGTCCTTCAAAGGAATGCTGTCTCACATCCTGTGAGATGCTTATTGTATCACTGTCCCATAGTTATACCTGGTATGTCATGTTAGCTTGGAAAAAGGCTGACAGGAAAGGAAAATAAGATTACATAAAATTGTAGTTAACTTATCTAATCTTCCTGACTAACCAGTTCAAATTGCTTCCTTTCACTGAATATTTCAGGCATTTCCCTTCTAAAAGGTACTTTTATGATGAAATGCATGAATGTCAACCTTGTCATCCATATATATATGTGCTTGAGTACCAGAGAAAAGACCATACTTAAATTTACCTGAATCTCAATAATACTCATAGAATATCTGCTATCTCTAATATAAAGGCAGGGAAAAACAATGCTGTCTGCAGATGGAAAATTGAGATGTTCTGAATTCTGAAGTGTTCCCCCCTCTTCTCTTTATGGTCCTGTGAAGAAAGCCTCCACCTTGATAGAAGCTCATTCTAAGTAACACTTATAATTGGCTACTCACAACATCTTTCATGTTTAGTTTTGTTTGTTTCTTTTTTATGAAACTCACTAGTCTTTCTCTTCCTGTAATGGAATCAAATTTTCTTGCTTCCTTTTAGAGATAAAACTCCGTAAAATTCTCCATTCAGCTGGATGTAAAATTCTGTCATTAGCATTATGGAGACAGAAGCCCTGAAGCACAGTGGACTGTCAGTGGGAAAACTCTTGTATGAGTCACTATCCATCAGATCTTCATACACTATCTTTCTCTTTTCCATGAATCAGGTTCTTCCAAATAGGCTTATCCCTGCAAACTATTTTCCAACTTTTGACATATGCTCAAAATAATGAGAGTACAACCTGCATCAAAATATATCTCCATTCAGTGTTCTTAGGAAAAAAGATTTGGGGTCTTATGGAGGTATTTAACCATGTGCAGATAAGATGAGCAGATCAGATTTAAGACTGGCAGTCCTCTGTGCCAAGAGAAAAGGTTTTTTAGCAATAGGAATGACTCTTTTACATATATATACCTAGGCAGGGGGGAGAAGCTTCTCAGTTGCAACAACAGTGTCATTCTGGATAGTGAGTAGTTGGGGAAAAAAAAAAGACAAGCTAGACATATAATGAAGGAAGGTATCAGTTCAGTGTTCAGAAATAAATATTCCATGCATTGCCCTGAAATAGAAAGAGAAATTTGTATTTTCTGAGGTAGAAATATTCTGAAAGACACATCAGTAAATGTTACTTTGACATTTTTATTTAAAACCAAATATGTGGGGATCACTGAATAAGAAGTAATTTTTTTACTAAAGTAGGAGGATTTTTAAAAATCAGTTCAATATTTACTGATGCCCTGAAGTGGAAAAAATGTTTATCTAAACAGGTGATTTCAATGAGTCTTTAAAGTCTTCTGGAGTTTCCAGCAAGTAGAAAGGTTCGTGGATCTAAAATCCCCTACACTGCATTCACAGAATAAGGAAGGTATTTCTCAGGATGCTGTAATGCTGATGAAGTTGAGAGGACAGTTACATCAGAGAAGGGTAGGCAGAGACAGAAGGAAAACCTCAAAAACAGTTGGGTATAGAGACATATATGTCATACTTAGAGAGAAAATACGAAAATACTTAGGAAAAAATGGACAAAATGGTTTGAGTTTCCAATGCTAGAATCAGCAGTGGCATATTCTGAAAATTAGTAGATATTTTGGAAGACTGACCATAAATCTGCCTTAAGCTAAGCTGATGGACTTTTTATTTTAAAGACAGTAAATGATCTGAAACACCTTCAAGAGTGTCAAGTGACTACTCATCAATACCTGTGGGCATATGGGTTTGGTCTGCCTGGGAATTTCAAATGGAAGATAAAGATTAAGATAAGTGTTAATAAAGATTTCTGGTTTGGTTGTTGGTTGTTTTTTTGTTGGGGGTTTTTTTTTGGTTTTGGGTTTTTTTTTTTGGTTGGTGTTTTTTATATATTTTAAGGACATTAACACTTTGAAGCAGGAGATTTTTTTGGAATTAGTGCTCTATCATGGGACAACAGCATGAATTGGTTAGAAAAAGAAAACTAAAATTATCAAGTCCTCTTTGTGTGCTCCTCCCACAGCTCCACTTGATCCCTTTGGAAGGAATGAAAACAACTAGGAAATCATGTTGGGAATTCACAGTTGGATTGGAGGAGTCATTTCAAAGGATGTACTCTTGTAGATATTAATCAAATGTACCCCATGAATAATCATATACAAGATGCCCATAGGGCTAAAACTAAGCAGATTATTTTCCAGTGGAGGAGTAATTTTTCTTTGCCCCAACTGCAGAAATATTTGCTGCCTTACTATATCTTAAAAACCAATGTGATTATCTTAAAGCCAATGTTAGGAATTCTAGAAGTTTCATTTAACTTCACAGATTCCTTTATTTTCAAGGGAAGAATCACTAGACTGGGGGAAAGATAGTCTTTTTTCAGTAGTAGGCAGTGAATCTGCCGCTTATTTTATTTTGTGAAATATGATGGACAGAAAATACTTCCTTACTGATATTAACTACTTTCAAGACTCAGAATGTAAAGGGCAATCTCTATTACTTTGAGGAATTAGTATTAAATGTAATGTTTTTCAAAGTACTTAGTTTTATATCTACAAAATAATTAATGAAGAAATACAGACTTAGACATTTGCTTGAAGTAAAAGGCACTTAGATGTATGTTTTGGAGTAAATATAAAAATCCAATTAGCAAAAAAAAGATGTTATATTTACACTCTAACACTTGCCAGGAAGAGCTAATGTGGTAAGAAAGCTGGGAAGTCTATGAACTGTCCTGGCCTACACAGTCATTCAGTGATCACTGTGAAGAGTAGCTCTTCTCCCTTGAAGGTTTCCAGTAAAAGTGCAAATGATTTTAAAGAATCCAAAGCCTAAGGATTTCAAAGACATATAGATAAGTGGAGATATTTTCTAAAGTATTATTTAATGTATTTTAGGTGTCCAGGCCCTGTTGAACTTTAGTGATATTTAGGAGTCATTTGATATTTACGAAAACCTTATTTGGTTTCTATGTAAATGTGCTGATTTTTTCATAAGTGTTGAGTAATCGGTAGCTCTTTGGGTAAGTCCTTAATGTTAGTCATAAGTCAGCTAGTGTAAAAGTAGCGACTTCAGTATTTGGATCATGGGGATTTCTGTCAAGTTAAATGAACTGGGGGAACAGTGTTCATGAACAACTTTAACAAAAGTATCTTCTACATGCCTATCTGAGTAACAGATGTCTGATACTTTTGTCATTTGCAGGATGTAATTTGTACATTAAAGAGAAAAAAATTTATAACACCTTCTGAAGAAGTTGTAGACAGTCATTAAGAGCTATTTAGAAACCTGATGGTAAAGAACTGCCTAACTCCCATACATATAATCTGGTTACCTCTGACAGTTGCCTGTTGTATCCACAGATATTTTAAATGAAATTAGACCTAGATCCTCATACAGTTATCTGTTTTGCAAAGTTCACTTCAGCTTCCATGAATGTTGGGTCATTATGGATGTAGTGGACCACGGAAATACAATTTTTCATGTGTAGCTCCAGTGCGAACATAAGAAAATATCTGCTGAAAGTTTCAGTGTGCTTACAGTCATTCTATATGACCTTGGTTCATGATAACGTGGTGGGGTTTTTTACCATTTAATAACTCTAATGAAGAGTTCACCAAATAACTTGTTCAGCATAGACTAACCAGCATGGTAGAAGTGTGCTGAGGACTTTTATTGATGTCCATTAAAAGTGCAAAGTTGTTCTGCTATGATCAGACACCCTGAGATGCACGTACAAAGGATCTTGATTCCATTAATTCAGTGGCTGCTGCTTCACAGGTAATGAAAAATTAAGCAAGCTTTGACCAAACGTTGGAATGGAAAATGAAAATCCAATTAAAATACTTTCCATGTACTTGTTTTTAAACATTCATGCTATTGAACCATTCTCACTTAATGTATAAATGACAACATAACACCCAACTGTAACAGGTGGTGGAAACCATTTTAAGTAGCAGTTTAACAAACAGAG
>JAAGNO010018385.1:8477-38890 GCA_033439905.1 Ceryle rudis
AGGGAGTAAAGCCTCAGCCTGCAGCCTTTGTGAGGCTAGTTACCCCAGTGAGGGACAGGACAGCATGGCAGATAGGTGTTCTCTCTCCTGGCCAAGGGATGCCAGCAGAGGGGAGGTTGTTCAGAAGGTTGGTAGAAGAGCACAGGTGCTCAGTGACAATTTGCTGTTTCAGTGGCAGACGCTCAGACTGCACTTTTTGGGAAACATGGTGGCTACTGCTGCCCTGCCCCTGCCAAACAAATCTGGGATTGATGGAAAGCTAGCACTTCCAGCACCAGGGTGGACAGTCTTAGCAATCTGCAGATGTCACAGTGCACCCCTGTGCTACTGTTCCAGCATGATGCTATTCCCAGGAAGGAATAATGCCCCTAATGCTGGAGGATTCACCCACTTCCTCCCCATGCTTTGGCAAAGAAAAAAATGGCTATTTTTTTAAAACCTTCTTCAGCTGAGACACGATGCAGTTGCTGTTTTTTCTCTGCCCAGGTAAATATGGAGACGTTTGCATCCACAAACAGTCTGTAGTAGCCAGTTATGAGGCAGACAAGATCTTTTGCACTGTTTGATTCCAGCAGCACAGTCAGCACCTTTTTTGGGGGGAGGTGGGAGGATGGTAAAAAAAAGAGTAAAAAAAATGTTAGAATAGACAAAATTGCTTGTACCACAACCTGCAGGGACATGCTACACACTAAAAAGACATTCCCCTCCCTCCCATACCACCATCATTAAAGAGCACTCATGTTTAGCATGAGGCACAGAGAAACGAGAAATTGTTTTTCTCACATTTTGTTTCTTTGCTATGTCTCAGCTTTTCTTCAGTCATTTTGTACTCCTCCTACTAGCTCTTCCTTCTCAGTCTGTTCTAAGCCTTTTGTACTGATGAAACCATCAACTAAACATCACATTTTGAAAATGGTGATGTGAATTACTCCCCCTGTGTTCTCTGGCCCTGCCACAGCTACACACTGGCTGTCATGAAAGCACTACTTACCTTTAGATCCTGCAGGTAGATCTTCACCATGCTCACTTTTTCAGACTCCTCTGTGAGCTCCATCCTGCTGATATTTGTAAACTCTGCCAGACTTGTTACAATGTTGAGTTTACTGTTGATAATCTGGCTCACGCCGTACTTGGCACCCACCAGCAAGGCAACATACGATTCTCTGTCCTGTAGCTGTAGGGGGAGAGGGTAAATCTGTAGCCAAAATCTGAGCAGGAACCCATTCACCTGTGCAAGGCAGGGACTCCCCAGCGATCTGGTGTTGTGCAGTATCTTTGAAAACTGGACTGTCTTTACAGCTGGGCTGTAACCAGCTGCAAAGGGAGCCCCTTGTTACTTACAGGCTGTCAGGTCACCTGCTTCCAGCCACTCTCTTCTCTGGCTTGGGGACTGCCAGTTTCCCTTTGCCCCCAAGGCAAGCAGCCCCAGAGATGTACCAGCTATCTAGCAGATCCAAAGGGGTGGTCAGCAGCAGGTTGCTATCAGCACTGTCACCTGGCAGGCTGTGACAGATGAACCTAGAAAGATGTGCTGAAGCTGGATAGAGCCTTCAGGAAGGCATTTTGGATTTGGAAGAAATGTAAATGCTTTTTCTTAGGTTCAGACACTTAAAAATATAATTAATGCCCATATAATTTGGCAGAAATATTTCAATTTGCACACAAGTGTAAACCCAGCTATTACTGCAATCCATCAGTAAGGTCGTCTTCTGGTACAGACCTACCTACCTACACTGCTTGGCTCTCTGTACAACACAGCTTGTGGTCCATGGGTGAGTAGATACCCAAGTGGAGACAGGCAAAAAACCTCAAGAGACCTCTTGTGGAAAAAGCAGTGGGGTTTTTGTTGTTGTTGTTGTTGTTGTTGTTTTTTACAGTAAAGTTTAAATGTGCCAAATATCACAGAATTACAGAATGGTGGCGGGACCTCTGGACATCAGCTCATCCAACCTCCTGCTAAAGTAGGGTCATCCAGAGCAGGCTGCACAGCATCGCATCCAGGTGGGTATGGAATCACTCCAGAGAAGGAGACTCCACTGCCTCACTGGGCAGCCTGGGACAGGCTCTGACACTCTCACATGAAAAAAGTTTTTCCTTTCATTTAGGTGGAACTTCCTGTGTTCTAGTTTGCGCCCATTGCCCCTTGTCCTATCACTGGGTACCTCATCCTATTGACCCCCACCTTGTAGATATTGATGAGCATTGAGAAGGTCCCCTCCCCAGCTAAACAGCCCCAGGGCTCTCCACCTTTCCTCAGCTCAGAGATGCTCCAGTCCCCTCAGCATCTTTTCAGCCTCCATGAGACTCTCTCCAGTAGTTCCCTGTCCCTCTTGAACTGTAGAGCTCAGAACTGGACACAAGACTTCAGAGGTGGTAACATTAGGACAGAGTAGAAGGGGAGAAGAACCTCCGTTGACATGCTACCCACACTCTTCTGAACGCCCCCCAGGAGACCATGGGTCTTCTTGGCCATGAGGGCCCATTGCTGGCTCATGGTTAACTTTTTGTCCCCAGGGCCTTCAAGGTCCTTCTCTGCAGAGCTGCTTTTGAGCATGTCAAACCCTTCACGTGTACTGGTGCAGTGGGTCACTCCTCCCCAGGGGCAGGAATCTACACTTGCCCATGTTGAATGTCATTAGGTTCCCCCCCAGTCTGTCCAGATTTTGCTGAGTGGCAGCACAGTCTTCTGGTGTGTCAGCCACTCCTCCCAGTTTTGTATCATCAGCTAACTGGCTGAGAGTACACTCTATCCCTTCATCCAGGTCACTGATGAATATGATGAATAAGACTGGACCTAGTACTGACCTCTGGGTAACTCCTAGCTGATGGCTTCCAGTGAGACTCTCTGACACTGATAACAACCCTCTGAGTTCTTTTGTTCAGTCAGTTCTCAAACCACCTCACTGTCCACTCATCTAACCGACATTTCCTAAGCTTACCTATGAGGATGTTATGAAAGATAGTGTAAAAAGCCTTGTGGAAGTCAAGGAGGACAACATCCACTGCTCTCCCTTCATCTATCCAGCTAGTCACACCATCATAGAAGGCTATCAGACTGGTGAACCATGACTACTCCTGATAACCTTTTCCTCCACATGCTTGGAGGTGACCTCCAGAAAGAGCTGTTCCATCACCATTCCAGGGATGGAGGTGAGGCTGACTGGCATGTAATTTCCTGGGTTCTCTTTTTTGCCCTTTTTGAAGACTGGAGTGACATTGGCTTTTCTCCAGCCCTGAGACACCTCTTCTGTTCTCCATGACATTTCAAAGTGATGGAGTGGCTTATCAATAACATCAGCCAGCTCCTTCAGTACTCATCTTTTCAAGAGCTTTTTAAAGCTCCCCAAATTCAAGTACTTTATGACACAAAGAACATAGAACTCATCTGAAGAGGAAGAGTCACAACTTTCATTTAGAAATATATTGATAATTACTGTGTAGGCTGGTATGTTATTCACTTCAATGGAACTATGCTGCTATGCTAGCAGAGTCTTTTACCAATATTTATCATGATGCCCCAGCATAGGGAAAAGTGGTGTGACTGAAGCTGGCTGAAACAACATCATCAGAGCTAATACTACATTATCTACAAGCATCAAAGCAAAGACAGGGAAGGAGCTTCAGTAAGAGGCTGCTAGTCTCACATCAACAATCAATTCATAAAAATATTTAAACATTTCTGCTTTAGACAGGGATTGATTTGGTTAAGACATGATCTTACCCACTGATGAAAAATGGTTAAAACTGCTTCTTGTGCTCTATCTTTGCAGTTATTGCCCAAATACACTGCCACAAGAGATGCACAAACAAGGCAGTAGGACAGCATGCCAAAACCCAATGACATAAATACACAGCACTCATACCATCAGGGTGGCATTGAAGATCTTCCCATTGTACATCTTCAGGTCTCCCAGTATTTGCAGGTAGCTCAGGCGCACCTGGACTGCTGCAAGCATGTGCTTTGTTTTGCAAGAGAAGAAATACTGTTTAGAAATATGACAGATGAGTAAAGTTTGCCAGGTTAGAAGATGCTCTTTCTACACAGGACTCAGTATTTGACCAACACATCTAGCTTGGTCTAGATAGGCAATAGATATGTACAGGACCATCGTGCATTACCACATTTGCCATCTGGCAACCCCACAAGCAAACTGCAACAGAACATGGAAAATGCAGGGAAACTGGGTGCATGTGCAGCAGAGGAAGTTATGAGAAGATAGGAGAAAACCCCCAAGAAAAGAGCCCCATGGTGGAAAGACATTGCGTCTTTGTGCCAAGAGATACTGCCACCATCCTGGGAGGCATCTTGACCCCAGGAAATGTGCACTACCTTCTGCCGAGGGTCCAGTAGCACCTGATTCCGCTTCATGTGGTAGCTGATGGCTTTCTTGATGTCCTTGCCTCTCATGTTTCGAAGCAAAGTTGGTGAGATGAAGTTCTCAATTCCCCAGTCCCTCCTGCCAGAAAGACAGGAAGGGATCAAAGCGGGTCCCAGCTGTACTGTCCCCCACCCACAGGAATATGCAGAAGAGGCAGAGAAGGGCAAAGGCACCAAGCCAGTCCAAGATGCACCAAGCCTCAGGATGCTATAACTTCTGCATGGCTCATGCAATATGACAGCCTCACTCAAATTCACTGCTATATGCATCTGCAACTGGATCAGGAGATGGGCTGGAGAAATGTGCTTTCATGCAGAATGCCTGTTTTCACATAGTTATACAGGACAAAGTCTACAATCTCAGTCACCATAATGGTCCTAATCACCTGGACACTCAGCAGATGAATCACAGAATCATAGATATGTTTAGGTTGGAAGATCACTGAGTCCAACCGTTAATCCACCACTGCCAGGCCACCACTAAACCATGTCCCTCAGCACCACGTCTCCATGGCTTTGAAACCCCTCCAGGGATCATGGGGACACCATCACTGTGCTGGCCAGCCTGGTCCAGGCCTTTAAAACGTTGAGGGGAAGAAATTGTTCCTCATTTTCAACCTAAACCTCCCCTGGCACAATTTGAAGTTTCTTTACGTTGACTTTACTCTGGTTACAAGGTTAATACATTTTAACATCTCCAGTTCCCTAGACTCCAAAATATGGGCCATCTGTTCCACTGAAGAGTTTATTCAGTCCAAGCATTAAATATCCAGGAACTAAGGATGCTGCAGTTGTCTGCAGTCACTTCTCTCTCTCCATTAATTGCACATGGTTGGGTACATCTGGCTGTACACAAGGAATCCGTGGTGCTTGCACAGGCTGGTGGAGGCTCAGTGGTGCAATTACCACACTGTTATTTAATGATGGGCTCATCACAAGTTCTTAGCAGGGCTGTTCTTTAGGACAAGCATGGTCTAACAGCAATGACACACAACACAGGATGCCCGTTGCTTGCAAAAGCATTTTTCTGTATTTTTTCCCATTACTTCACAGGACCTATCACTTATACTGAAATGAGATCATTTTAACATAGTTCTGGTGGATGAAGAGATTTAAAGTGATGGCTGTGCAAAGTTGGTGATTACCCTCTCTCTCAACTACTGCATTCAAATCTCTGTATACTGTCAGAAGCAGCCTTGGTATCCATAATTATCTGAGAAATCTGCAACTGTATGTCCCTGCTCCAGCTACAGATCAGAAACTCACTCTGCTTGGGGACATGTCCAGATGTCACTGTTTGTATTCAAGCAGCCCAGCAGGTTAAAAACAGGGAGGCTCATAAAGTCACCTTGCCCTAAAACAATGGGCACAACTAAGAGACTGCTGTCTTTTTGCATCAGAGGCAGTCTTGTATCCAGAGCTAAACACTAGGCAAACACAGAGCTGATGCCACTTCCAGTTGTCTCCTTTTGTCAGGCACAGTCATAACATTACGCAAAAATCTAGGAACTTACTCAATGTATTTCAATGATATTTTCTGTGGCTGAGCACAAGCATAGATCCTCTCCTGTATGTGCAGAGCAGCCAGACGCAACGCCACACTGCATTTCATTTCGACAGCAAATCTTTCTTGAAGCACATCACTACAGCTCTGAAAAAAAAACAACACTGAGATAGCATGATGATGGGAGAGAAGAGGAAGTCAAGATAAGGCCTCTGATATGACTACTGTGTGTCAAATAAAGGAAGACATCCAGGTCATTTCAATTTCATTCTGTTAAAAAGCCCAGCATATAAGTTCATTTAAGTATTTAAGGCAATTTGAATCCAAATGCTATCTTCTTAAGCGCTTTGTGTTTCACAACTGGCTTGAAGCATGCTTTGGTTTAAAACAAGAATGAGAATTGGATTAGAAGAGATCCTGAAGCATGAAATGACTTGACTTCACCTGTAGATAGAGATATTCGAAAGCAACTGGGTCTTCCTGCAGGAGGTCTAATGGATCCTTTGGGACAAAGCAAACTCTGAAGAGGCACCGGTAGTCATGAGATTCTCTTTTTTGGACCACCTGAAATGACAAACATCATAATGCCACAACTCCTGCTGTAATCCCTCCCTTCATGAAAGCACAGTAAGCCTCTGGCTTGTATGAACACATAGAAATAATTCAAAGCTGCTGGCAAGTGGATAGCTGCAGATGAGCCACTGCCCTTAGCAAATACAAGGAGACACTGCCAGTGTTTGTAATTTTATCTTTGATCCTTCTTCTGGTTTTTGCTTCTTCCTGTGGTAGCTTGGAAGTCCTTCAACAGCAAAACTTCATTAAGTATCCATTAACCTCAAATACTTGCAGTATGATCAGGCAATATGATAACAACCAAGGAACTGCTTTGAAGTTCAGTCATAAGACACAGCAGCACCAAACACCTGGATCATCACGATGTCAACAGAATGTTAAGACCCCTGTGTTATACATTAACATATTTTGTTCTGGGCAAATCCCATATAGGTTCACCAGCAGAAACAAAGCAGAAATTCTCAGGCATATGTGCTCAGTGGTTGGACAGCATTAGCTACCAACCTCTCTGCATCGCAGTGGATCACCAGACAACAAAGTCAACAGAGATGCGACTCCCAGGTATGCACATTCTCACAAATCAGATTAGCCCACAATTACCAGCAGAGCAGCAAAATTACTAACAGAGATAACCTCATGTGTGCAGGACACAAACTTTTAGTTTAGAATTTAATCAAAGTGGCATTCGGATGAGTTAACTATAACTATCCAGATAGCTGCAAATAGCTGGGTACACAGCTATTTTAAGACTGTCTCAAATAGTCCTCTGTAGATGGGCCTATCTGACCAGTGGCACAAAGCATGCTCATCTCTGCCCTCTCTACACAATCCAAGCAGTACAAGCCCAGGGGCGTTGCTCTGTGGGCTCTCTATGTGGAGTGAGCCACTTCTCAAAGCATCATTTCTCCAGGGGCTCCAGTTAGTGCAGTGGTAACACATGCACCAGGCAGAGAGAAGAGGAAAGCACTTCTGGAGATGGGGGTCAAGCCTCCTCCCTCTTGAGACACCTGCAGAGCTGAGCTCCCTTTGCACCTTGCTGGCCACAATCCATCAGTGCTGGTCTCCCCCATCATGGCTGCAGGGGCACCCATGGGGCTCTTCTCACCTGCTCAATGAGCTCCTCCTCATACAGCAGGTGGATCTTTGCCACATTGTACTGCTCCTCCAGAGCGAGGGCAAAGTGTGCAATGCTCCGGAGGGAAAGCTTCTCCTTCAGGGTGAGAACAATGTCCTGGGAAGTGAAGGCACACATTTTCAAACAAAGTTTACACACAGCTGCTGAGCACCACAAGCTCACTGCACGAATGTGGAGGATTCTAGCCTGCTGCTGGCAGCTGTGTGGGATCACACTGAAAGCGCACAAACCCAAAATTCCCTGCAGCCAAGAACATGCAACACAGCGTGAGATTTTTAGTGCTGTTTCACAGGAAAATGGTGCCTATATCATGTACTGCCTTTCTTTCTTCACTGATGGCTGAGCACAGAAACCTGAACAAACCATAGAGGCCTCAAGGTTAGAGAAAGTCTGTGTGCATCAGGAGTGCAGGCGCAGGAGATGGCAACCTCTCTGTGACAACAAGCACAAACTTGGCAGTTAGCTGATGTGCTACCGCAGCTGGAGGTCTGAGCAGTAAAAGAATAAACCAGTCAGGCAGTTGGCAGAACAGTGGTTAGAGTCACCTGTGTCCACTGGTGCTAGCCAGCTGGTAAGGAAGGGAGTCAAGAGAAGTGCAGAGGAAACACAGACACAAGGGAGGACAACAAATTTCTGTGATTCAGGAGGACAAGGTAAAGAAACTGCTTCTTGCTGTGGTAAGAGTGCAGTAAGATGAAAACTTCAAAGTGCAAGAGGCATCAGATCCATTTCCTAGAATTGCATGTCCTGGGCTGCCTCATGTGAAAGTTTTGGCCTTACAGTTTTTAATTTCCTGATGTTGAGCACCTTTCTATCACCTCTGATCCAAATGTTTGATGTTAACCATTGTCACTGTCTAGAACTCTACAGCAACTTTTGAAGAAACTGCAAAGAACTGGTGAAAAAACATTTCTTCCCACCAATAAGGAAGACTTTGAGAGCATAATAGTAAAAATCTCACCAAATTTGAGTAAAATTCATGTTTTGGTTGTATAGAGAAGGAGGAGAAGGAAAGTGATCATGCCCCTGTACTCAGAGAATCATAGAATCATCTTGGCCGGAAAAGATCATTGAATCCAACCACTAATCCTACTCTACCAAGTCCACCACTAAGCCATATCCCCAAGCACCACATCTATATGTGTTTTAAACAAATCCATGGATGGTGACTCAACCACCTCCCTGAGCATCATGTTCCAATGCCTGACAGCCCTTTCAATAAAAAGATTTTTCCTAATGTCCAGTTCAAACTTCCCCTGGTGCAGCTTGAGGCCACTCCCTCTTCTTCTATCATTAGTCATTTGTGAGAAAAGACTAGTACCTACCTCTCTACAATGTCCTTCCTCAGGCAGTGAGGCCACAGCTTGAGCACTGTGTTCAGTTCTGGGCCCCACACCACAAGAAAGACATTGAAGTGCTGGAGCAAGTCCAGAGAAGGGCAACCAAGCTGGTGAAGGATTTGCAGAACAAATCCTTTGAGGAGAGGCTGAGAGAATTGGGATTGTTCAGTTTGGAGGCGGCTGAGGGAAGGAGACCTTACTGATCTCTAGAACTACCTGAAAGGAGGTTGTACTGATGTAGGTGCAGCCTCTTCTCTCAAATAAATAATGATGGGATTAGATAAAATGGCCTGAAGTTGCACCAGGGGAGGTTTAGGTAGGATATAAGGAAGTATTTCTTTACTGAAAGAGTAGTCAGGTGCTGGAATGGGCTGCCCAAGGAGGTGGTGGAGGCACTTCAGGACATGCTCTAGTGGGATGGTGTGGTTTTTGTGGTTTTTGTGGGGTTTTTTTTTCGTTTGTTCATTTGTTTTGGTTTGTGTTTGTTTGTTTTAGTTGACGGTTGGACATGGTGATCTTAAGAGGTCTTTTCCAACCATGACAGTTCCATGATACTGTGTGACTCTGAGAATTATGCTGGAATACTGACATGGAAATAACTAGGTTTACTTTTGGCAAACAGAAAACATTATACAAGGCTTGACTAAGTCAAATTGAAAGAGAATTCCTTTGACAAACTCAAGCCTCTAGAGGTAAGCATAAACATTTGGCTCATCTCAGTTTTAAGCAAAGATCTCTCAAAACTATTGAAAACAACTACTTAGGAAGCATTTTATCCATTTGAGTGTTTCTGTGAGGATGCTGGTGAAGGTTTCACTGAATTCCAATACAGAAAAATGTTCCAGGTTACAGGTGAGCAACTAAAGTCAATCATGAAGAGCTAATCCATCTTTTAGAAACTAATCCCTTGGAGGTGGGCATTCAAATCTCTCTAGCACTCATCTCCCCTCTCCTTACTACCTCCTTGCTTTATTTCATTATTTTCTTTATCCCTGCCCTGCAAGTCACCAGACTTGCAGAGACTTACTTGCATGTGAAACCACAACAGTTTTGTGAAGTTTGGATGGACTAGACAAAGAAGTCCTATCTGAGGAAAGTCTTCAGTTTTATAAATAAAATCTCTTTGCTTTTCCTGTTAATATTCTTTCAGCCTGATAACTCCAGAATGGCTGTCAATTGTGCATCTTTTCCACAGTAACTACCCAGGACATGATGTATCCTTTAAAGAAACTGCAGCATCTAACCACTGTGTATAGGCAAATCTTATTAACACCAACATAGATACTGAACAACTCTAAAAATCAGCCTAGAAAAACTTAAAGTTAGTAAGCCTATGTCTAAACATGGCAATTATGGAAAGTGATGGATTAATAACTCTGGAGAGCAGCATCTTGTATTTTGAGGAGAATGATGGTAACTTGTCCGTAACACCTCCAAACACCAGTAATCCTAGGGAGGTGGCACTGTTTTTTTCATCTCAAGGTGTTCATCAGTTTTCATGTCTCCATATGGAAACACTTTTTCCAGTGCAGAGATGAGGTTGTAACACAGACAGGCACTTTAAGCAACAACTGGCACAACTGCATTTGCTGAGTTCACATGATCTCCAAACCTGGACTCCACTGTCCATGTCCCAAGCCAGGAAACTTTTTCTCCCTCTCAGGGATGCACACGGTCACTGTTATATTAAACAATGTCATCTGTATTCTGTGATGTAGCTTCCAAGGAAAGCAACATATGCATGGACAGATGCTGATTTGCCAGGCTCCCACCAACCTGTCCTATTCCCAACTGCAATCACACTTCACAAAGCTGTAGTGGTCTCATAGCCAAGCTCCTGCAAGTTCTGTGAAAATTGTCTGCTGAGAAGAAAACAGAGGTGAACCAAAGCAATGCCTCCTCTGCAGGAGGGTCACAGGCAATCCAGCATGCTCACCATCAGTCAGCAATACAGTTCCCGCTACCTGGCCTATACAACCAAGAGGCTGCAAGTTCCACTGCATGCACCTTTACTACTGGACCAAATTCAGGTAGTAGGAACAAAGACAGACAATCAAGCATCGTTACCTTCACAGTAGTGTTCGTCTCAAACCTGAAAGCCTTTGTCTGTCCATTTTCCAAGTATACCTTGAGAACGTTGGGCATACAAAGAAGAGAATTCCCCTGCGGAACAAAAGCAACAGCACTAGTCCTTGGACATTACACCTCCAGGCACCGGGCTGCTCTGCCTGACATGGCACATCTTAGTATAAATGGAAATCTGTCTCTGCTTTTGCAGTCCTCTCTATGGCACCAAGGTTTACTCCCTGATTGTGCTTCTGGTACTGAACAAGGGAAAGAGAGTTTAATAGATGCCTTTACTTTAAAACCCCAGCCAGTGCAATACCTGCACATGGCCCAGATGTTCCCACTGTTCAACTTCCACATGGCATAGGAAGATCTAGCAGATACTGAAAGCTGAGAGCCACCCTCCTTGCTCACTACCAGAAAAGCAGACACATCTGTCTGAAGCAACATCTTACCATTTACTGGGCAGTAGGCAGCACTAACTCCCACAATGACACTCTCCCACTGTCAGCAACGATGACTTCAACTCAAGAGCTACCCAAACCTACCATAATACCATGGACAGATCTTGCATTCCCCTCAGATTTGTGACTCTGGGGCTTCCCAAATAGGGTATAATGTCACCAGACTTTCTTGAGGTAGGTCTCAACTAGACTATACAAGGCAATGACTCCCATAGCAAAAGCACCTCCACTGGGTGCTCTGAGAAGGGTCTGGGAACTTGGCCTCTGTCCTGGGTTTGTCTAGAGCTGCACCCAAATGCTTTCAGAATGGCTTTTCTAGGATGTTCTCTCCTATGCTTCATCTGCTGTGCAACACCTTATAAATGTCACGACCTTGGTCCCTCTCAATAGAGCCCATATACCCTGGAACAAACTACCAGAATGAACATTTCTGAATCTTATTCCTTGTTCCTCCCTTCCCCGTTCTTTGGGGTTTAAGCTGCCTACAATCACCACTGAGAATAAAAGAGCGAACATTGCCATTAATCCTGAACCCAAGCTCTAACTCCTTCATGCTAAGGAGCACAGACACATCACATCTTTTACAGGCTTTGGGTCCCCCATCAATTTTAGAAAAGTGACGTTGACTTATACCATCTGCATATTTTCTCTGATAGCTCCCACAGCTGCAGGCTATCATATGAATGGAGCCCTATACAGCCAGCACACAGCAGAACTTGAAATCTATGTAGAAATTCATATACAAATTAAGTATCATCATTCTCCTGGTCAGATCAAATTAGCTGGCCAGAACACCCATGTGGGATTTTGCTCCTTTTGTGCAGGTTCTAGTAGACTCCTGTGAGTTAATTATGAAAGCTTCTGCTATGGCTTCAGCAGCTTTACCCCTCCCATTTTGTCTGGTGCATGATTTACTTCCTGTTACAGCTAGGCCCACAGCTTCTAATAACACACTGACTGATGCTGACCTGAGGGACCTGTATCTTGCATATCACCCAGTTTTATGGAAATACACAACAACTTTGCAGCAGAAAATGGAGGCTGAATAGCACTGAGGCTTATTAACAATTTATGTTCCCAAAACTGGAGTTTCAGATTTCAGCTGCAGAAAGCAGCCTGTGGGTTCCTTCCAATTGCCACAAAGATCATTTAGCAATGCTCCATTAAGATGACAAGAGCAGTACATTTATTGAAACAGGAGGCTCTGCAGTTTTTCAGGGCCATAATACTCATTTTGTCTAATACATCAGTCTGCTGAAAGGAGAGCAGTTCTAAAACACTCAAGCTAAGTAGCTGCTGTGTGTGGCCAACAGTGTTTTTCCAAAAAGAAGTCATAAATGTACAACAAATTTATTTATTCTTCCTTTGTGCTAGTATTTTACTGCTCGAAACAGTGTCCACATCCAACTGGTGGAAAAGGAAGCTACTATCAGTGGGACCCCAACACTCAAATGAATTTCTCTTACCTTTATGTTCTCATTAAATGAAAGGCAAACTATGCATTGATTGTGTCCCTCCTCTGCACTTGTAAAGGTGTGATTAGCTAGCTTAGCTCAGCAGAGTATTGATGGAGGCTGTGTAGGAAGCACAGAGTTACAGTGTCTGCTCTGGAAGTGCCTTCTCCAGACCTGCCTTACAATCAGTGAGTGAGTGGCACAGACCTAAGACATCTATGCGCTGCAACAACAGTGCCCAGCCTCTAGCTGAAACAGCTCCACAGAAGCTCCCAAACAGGTACTAGTGTGAACCTCCAGCTATAAGAACAAGCAGAGATTGATAGCATTTATTTTCAGGTTTGTCACTACGAGCCTTGCCCAAGGACTCTCAGTCCTCTCTGCCTGGGACCACTTCCAGAGCATACTCCTCCTCCCTGTTTCCTGCCTTGTGAGCTGTGTGGCCTGTGTGTCACTCCTCCCAACCACCTGAAGGTCCAGTATGGCTTCTGTACTGGGAAGGGTGTTCCAGCTGCTGTAATGCTCAGGCAGTATCCCAGACCAACCTGCCATTAAGATCTAAGGGATTTAAACATGGCCCTTGGTAGAGCAGAGATAAGCCTTGCCGCAGCTCCAGCACATCTGGCAGGAAGGAAAGGATCTCAGACTCACTGTCAGACATGTCAGGAGTCACATTTGCCCCTCTCTGGAAACCAGGCCAGAGAAGAAGGAGTCTTGAAATGCCTAGAGTCAGGCACAGGTCCAAAGCATTCACCCTGTGCATGTCTAATGAGCTGGTGACATCTGTGGCATCTCTGGCTGCACCTGTGCCCTGGTGCAGGATAAGAAGTGGGACTGCCTGCCCCAGGGAAGGCTTGGTAAGGCAAGCTGGGTCATGAGAGCTCCCTACCACCAGAGACAGGAAACAAGAAACAGCCTAGAAGAGAAGGGCCTGCTGGCTGCAAAGTGTAGCAAAGCAAGGTTTGGTCAGAACAACTGAACAACACTAATAAGTAAGGGACAGGAGTGAGGGATTTTGACTACCAAAATTTTTCATGACGAAAGGGAAAAAGGAAAACTTGACAGAGTTAAAGACTCCCAACTGATCCAAATCCATCTCAACCACATTGAGATTGTTAAGTCACATAGAAAGAAAAAGGAAAGATTTAAGAACTGTTGGCACTTCAGGGAAGCTACAAGTGTATTCAGCGCTTGTCCTTTTTTGGTGTAGGAAGATCTGTATATACCCAGCTCAAGAGAGCTAGAAACCCTGTGATATATTTGCAGAATTCCTCCACTGAGCTGTGACCTTGCTTCACACAAGAACAGACTGGCTCGGTATCCTTGTCTGAGTCAGAACAGAGTAATTTTACTTTTCAGCTAAGTTCTTCTAACTAACTGCACTTTCTGAAGTTAACAGCATGTTTTCACAGACAGTCTCTGCTTCTAGAGGTGATAACACTCCGTGTTTAGAGTTAGTACCAAGGACTGGTGTGCAGACCAAAGCCACTCCTAGATCTTGTGCACCATGCTGGAGGTGCAGAAAATAAGAGGCCACACCTTCAGCAAAGAGCAGCCAGGACAGGTGACCCTAAACTGACCAACAAGGGATTCCATTCCATATACATCATATTTGGTATAAAGCTGAAGGATCATGAGGGTCAAGCCTCTTCAATGGCCGGTGTCCTGGCCATGCTAACCCAGCCTGGCATCTCTCCCAGGAGAGATCCATTTCTTCCCAGCATGCAGGGCCCACGGTGCCCAGCTGCAGCCATACCCCACTGACCTGCGTATGTCCATTCACCAGCACCTCCTCTGCGAAACGTACTTTCACGGGGTTTGTTTTAAGCCTTGCCCTCTTCTCTGCAGTAAGAAACGATGACTTAGGGCCACCCTGAAAAAATAACAGCACTCAGTTGGCAGCTCAGCCAGTTGCAGTCCCATACGAGGGTCAGAGGTCCACAGCACAAGCAGGGCTATGATCATAGCCCATGCTGAAGCTGCTTATACCACATTGCCTCACACTTAAAAGTGCTGTCAGGAGCTTCTCGGCTGCCGGGCTTGCTATCAGCCTTATTGACCTATCTATGACCAAACCATACATCCAACAAGTGGCTTTACACACTCCTAACTTCACTGCACATTAACCAGTTACTGTGTTTAGGCATCTCCCCAACTTCTGCAATGAAACCAGAGTCCTGCAGAATGCTTGTTAATTTACTAAGAGCTGGCCTGTAGTGGGGCTACGCAGTACCACAGACCAAGGCATGCAGAGTGCCTTGCAATAATTAACAAAACCCCCTGCCAGGGCATGACAGGAACACAGCCACATATCCAGCGTTTCCCAGATCAGCTGGCATTTCTAAAGCTTATGCTCATGTTGCAAAAGTTGAAGAAAACTGCCCAAGGCTAAAAAGCCAACTAGACTTTGTTGCACTGCTGTCACATAACCATGCCTGCAGCAAGGCAGGGGCCTACCAAGCTCGTAAGACACCACATAAACCTGGGAACCACAAAGTTCTTGTGCCCCTGCTCTTGTGAAGCGTAATATTCCCTAGGAACAGAGGCAGTATTCCTCGGTATCATCCTAGACAGCTTCGAGGCAGAGCAGTTCCTACACTCTTGCCAGAGGTGCAGGTGCCTCCTAATCTGCCACAGCCCCATTTTGCCCCAAGGCCATTTGGCAAGGACAGAGGCAGGGAGGTAGGCAGGAGTCTCTCTGTGCCTGGTCAGGAAACCCTTCCAGCATCTGCCAGGATGTATGGAGCATCATGCCCCACAGCTGCCCCAAGGAGGGACAAGGCCTCCCACATGCCTTCCAGAGCAGCTAGAGCAGTCCCGGCAGAGTATCTGTGATGGGAGGCGTTACCTCTCAGCTCTAAGCACAGCTGCCTTCAGAGTGCGGCAAGAGCCAACCCCACACCCAAGATCAGCCTTGGCTGTATTTGGAGGTGTCCTTAAAGTGACCTGCAAAGGAAAAAACAAAAATGGGGTCGTGCCCTGTTTGCTTCTCAACAATGCATGAAGGCCTTTGAAGGGTGTTCCAAATCCCACAAAGGGTTTTCCAAGTCCTTTTCTCCCTGAAAAGCCATTGCATTTTCCTCCTTTTGGCAGGCATTCAGGTCTTGCATAACTAACTCTCATATTGTCTGTGATCTCCAGAGCCAGACTGAGCACTGGCAAGACTGGCAGAAAATGTACTAGGCAAGAGAGATCAGATTAACAAAAGACTGAAACCACTCTTCAGCGAGTTTGATTAAAGCTTTTCTGGTTACTTTGGCTTTGTGCACATCCATGAATGCCAACACCTGGAAACTTTGGGCAGGAAAACTACATTCAAGAGATTTTTCTTTTTAATGTATCTTTACTGAATGGCCAAGAAACCTCATGATCTTATGCCTGAGACCTCCAGTAACTGTTCTGAAGGAATCATCATTCTTGTTTCTAAGAATAAATCAAAATAATAAAACCTCTGAACAAATGAAAAACACTCCCAAAATGCTTTCCAGGATAGGGGGAAATCCCCCTCAGGCCATTTTCATACATCACAAGAAGCCAAAAAGCACGCAAACCCAATTTTGTCCTTGCTTTGCAGCTCAGCTTTTACACATTGAAAACCATGTGGATAAACACATCATGTCAGCAGTATGTGCCTTCTGGGGAATTATATGCTACAGGAATGGGTAATCAACACCAAAGATTAGTACTAAAACTTTGCTTCTATTCCCAAAATGGGATCCACACCCAGGTCCCAGCCCTTAACCAGACAGATCCTGGAGAAAAAAGTATCAGTTTCCATCACTCAAAAAAGGAAAATCTCAAGAGCTTCCAAGAAGCACTGAGGGTGGGTGGTGGGTCTGCAGTTTCTGCAACGTGCCTTTCATGTCTGGGTGGTCCCCATGGCCCAGACAGCTCCAGCATGTGGGGAGCACTCCGGGCTGTTCTTGCTGGGCTGGCCACAGCTTGCTGAGGAGACCTGCCTGCAACATCTCAGTCATCATGGCCTCCTGGCCCCTGCAGCACCCATTGGGACCCCACAGCTCCCAATGGGAGCCTCCAGCTCCTGGGAGGATGGGCTCCAACCATTCAGCAAGACTCTCCATGTGGCTTTGCAAGGTACCCTTCCCTCCGCCCATTGGTGTGAGAAGCTGATTCTCCCCAAAACCTCCTCCAAGGGCATGCACGAGAGCAGAGGACCCTCACAGCTCCCTCACAGCTTCAGTCAGGCCCTTGGATCCTGTGTGCTAGCCCAACTGCCCCACCTTCCCTGGCCATAGCCATGTGGGGGCAGTACTGCCGGGAGTGCCAAGAGTGCTGAAGAAAGGCCATTTACCGACGTGCAGCGCTGGATGGTTAGGAGGAGCTCGTCACCAGCCTCCCTGTAATAGAGACACACAGTTAGCCAGGGTCAGCTGTTCTCTGCACCTTCCTCCTCACTGTCATGGCAGATGGTGCCAGCAAGACTTTTGGCCCCTCCACCCCTCCTGTGAGGGTCTCAGCCAGGAAGGGCACAACCCACCAAGCATCAACATGGTAGAGCAAAGCAGGTAAACCCTCCTTTCCCGGGCTGCTGGGCCCTTTGGCTGCAGGGTGGACTCATCGCTGTGGGGCAGGACCCCACCAAGTGCATCATGTTGTGAAGCAGCAAAGTCCATGCACAGCTGTGCATCTTTGCAACCTGGTCCTCACACCTCTTCTCTCAGCCCTTTGCCACCTTGTTCCTGCAGCAGGCCATGCAGAACCACACCTGATGATGTCAGCTGCTCGTTCGACAGACACATCGTCCACCGCAGTAGAGTTTATCAGGAGGAGCTGGTCACCTGGCTGCAGCTTCCCTTCAGCAGTGCTCCCTGTGGGCAACCGGCACACTGTTAGTCACAACAGTGTCCTACTGGGGATACCCATGGTGAGCTTCTTCCCACCTGGCACCCACTTGCCTCAGCAACTGCTTCTGGATGGCAAAATAAAAAGGGGACAAAGCATGTTGGGCCCTGATGCCAGCTGGTGTCCATGTCCATGCTGCATCATCCAGGCTGTCCTCTGGCCCCACAAGCTGCCCTTGCACCACAGAAAATCACTCTTGCACATGTTTTTTCCCTTGTCACAGCCCACCACGTAGTCCTCAGACAGGGTACAGCAGGAGGGCTCACAGGCTCTTGGGATTAGGGTGTAGAAGCTCTACCCTGCCCCTGCCTGTGAGCCATAGGCCCAGAGAACCCTCTGGGAATGTCCCCTCCAGGGTCTGCAACTTGGCCCAACTGGCACACTGTCATACAGACCAAGGTACTGCCACAGTCCCTGGTAGAAGAGGACTGTATTCTCAGCAAGGTGACTCCCCTCTGCTATCCAGGAGAGCACGTAGGTCTCCTTAACCACGCTGTCTGCTGAAAGAACCCACAACAAGGGAAAAGGATGGTTTCTGAGGTTTGCTTTTCAGGAGAGTAGCAGCCACAGGGTCCAAGGGGCTAATGAGCAGGTGGACCTCTGGTCTCAGAAGGAGTAACATGCATTCAGCCCCCAGCTCCACCACAGCCAGTCTGTTGGCCAAGGCACACTGATGAATTTCTCTTCCAGACAGGTTTGCCCATGCACCCATCTAGCACCTGCCACCCATCTCTCAGGAACACCTGCTGTCAGGCAGTACACATGAAAGCAAAACACAAAATAATTTGGAGTTAAACACAGGGTTTTTAGCCGTGGGCTCCCATGAGACTAAAGAGGATAGGTTTCTTTGTGCCTCAGTTTTTAATAAAATGTTGATTCTTCCTGATTAGGAAAAAATAAAAGCATAATAGAAACACTCATTACCCACTTTTTAGACCCCAACACTCTCAACTAATTTAGCCACATTTCACATGGGAAGAAGCATGAAGAGAAAATTTCACTCAAAAGCATTGTGAAAGGACAGAGACAATATTGTAGTGTCCTTATGCTAAACATCCCACAGGCACCAGCTTTTGGATGGGCTATTCCCCCAGGCAGATGGGGGAGGCCACAACCTCTATGGGTGGTGAGAAGGAGAGCCCAGGCCAGCCCTCCAAGCAACCTCCTTGCAACACTGACCTGCTCAGCTAAGGCATAGTCTTTCTCTGGCTGTCACACCCATGCCAACAGGCAAAAAGCAGGTATTTTTGTGTAGCCATTAAAAAACAAAAGGTAAATAAAAAACAGATTCATAGACTTTGATTCAAAACCCCCAAGACACTTTAAAAGCAGAGTTATATCCCTCCCTTTTACAAGTTCAAGAGTTAACCTGTTTGACTCAAGCAGAATTTCACCTGGCCTGCCTGTAACTAGCAGTGATGAACTCTGTGTTACAGGGCTGTAAGCCCAGAGAGCATTTTCAACAACAGATTACCAGAGACACTCCAGAATAAGAACTCTATGATTGGATTAAGTTATTCCTTTGCATTTCAGCTAGAACACCAGAAAGAACAGTGCTTTGAAGCACATTTTGCATCCCTGAACGTCAGTGGTATCTGAGTGCAGGCAAAGGATTAGCAGTGATGCTGCCATTGGCTTATATTTCTTCCATGGCATCACAACCAGGCAGATGTCCAAGCACTCAGCAGAAAACAGGGACATAGGCTTTTGCTTTCAGTATTCAAGGACCGCACGGCAACCACGCGTACCTGAGAAACTCATAAATACCTAGCAGTTTATCACTAAGGCCATCTGGGACAGTTCAGCCTTCTCACAGCTGGGATGGTAGGGAGAAGGAAACGTTCCTTACCTGCAGTGACAGCCGCTATTGTAAGAGGAAGGTTTGGACAAATCTCAAAGCCGTAGTGACCAAGGACCAAATCTTTGTACACTGTGACAGTAAGTTTGACACGGCTGGGAGGCTGGCCACTGCCATCACTAGTTCTGTCTATCACAGACACTCTGGGCCTGTGAGACAAGAAGCAGGTGATTCATTCAGATATAGCCAGAAGATACTTTATCAGAGGGGTACAGATCTATACACACACCATATACACACACATTTTCAGTGGGCTGTCCCAGTACAGAGAGGCGAGCACTTCTCTGGGTACCCATAAATGTCTCTGCACTGTGCAAGCCAGCAGTAATCTCTATAGAAAGCTGAAGATATCAGACCAGTGGCACCAACTAGCTGTGACCACAACTCTTTCAGCCACCCCAGACCAGTGGTCACATGGAGAAAGCCACGTGTGTCCTGTAGCAAGCCCCAGCCTCCACAGATCACAGCAACACCTTTATTCAGCAAGGCAGTGAGAGAATTTACAGCCCTCTGGCTTCTGCCAGGATCCAGTACAGCTTAATTTTGATTCACAGACCTTAGGAAACTAAAGCAGCTGTGGGCCAGGATCCCTTGTAAATGTAACCCAGTCTTTCCCTAAAACTAGGGGCCAACAGCAAGACACAAAGAAAAATACAACCCCATCTTCAGGAAAAGCACATTTTACATTGAGAGTATTGTATTTCTGCAGATGTGGCTCACAAAACCAGAATGGGTGAAAGCAGGAACATCTGCCCCTAAAGAGGGATGCTTAAAAGCACTGTTTTTTTTCTAGGGATTACTGTGTGTATATTTCCCAAGAACAACTGAAACTATGAGTAACAGCTGCAACTTTTGTCTGTCCCTGTTTGTTGGGAACAAGCTTATGCCATCTCTTACCAAAGGTGATCAACAGATACTCCTTTCACAAAAAAACCAAGTTTACCTGGATGCACCATCCCGAGAGCGATGAAGCCATTTTGCTACCATTTGCTCTATTCTACATACTTTGCGTGTCTGGATTAAGTTAGTCTCCAAATCTTCCATTTACCTGAAAGTGACAGAAATAACAGGAAAACAATATGATAAAAGACTGAAGAAATCTTCCAAACACTGTGAAGAATTACCAACAATTCACTATTCTTTTGTAATAAAGAGATCTACTGCTGTCTTGGAGAGACCACGTGCTTTAGCAGAGGATGTTAACATCTGTAACACTTAATACACTTCTTCCCACCCATCCAGTCTTTCCTTGCCTTGTGCTTTTGGTTAGTCCATGCTGTGGAATAATGACTGGAGGTGATTTAGAAATTAAAATCATATTAAAGGTATAGCATTGTTCACACACTAAGGAGTGCAACTGTTATGCAAGGAATCCATTCCACAGTGGTTCCCTGAACAGCATCACCTGTGAACGGCATGGGGGGCAGAGTGGAGTGAAGATTCCATGGCAAGGCCCTGTGAATCACTGCAGATATGGGAGCTTTCTAGTACTATGGAACTGATGAGCTGCGTATTTGCCACTGTGGCCAACAGTCTGTCATTTTCTGAAAAAGTGCTGCCCTTTGTGTGAACTTTGTTCATTATAATGTCATTATAATACCAAAACATACCTCCATCCCAAAGACTACCAGCCTCCAAAGTGTGAACACCCCTCACTGAGTTTGTGCCCTGAATTTTGTCTACACCTTTATAAGCAAAGAAAGATAAAGGTATGTAAGACTAGAGTCACTCAAGCTCCACCTTGAAGACAAAAAATAACATAAAAATGGTTTAAGGAAGGGGGGACTTTAGGGAAGACATCATTATGGACAAGTCAGTGAAGATACCATCACTGACTATCTCTGACTCCTGGGATCAGTCAACAGGCTGAACCTCTCTTCCCCTGCACAGGGACACCTTTGGCTAAGATCCAGACTCTCTGAGCACTTCCCTGGGAAAACAGAAATCTCTCTAGAGCTGCTTTTTTTAACATGTTTTGTATACCCGTGCGTGCCTTGCAGACAGTGTATTTATCCCTGGCAATCCATAAGAACCTGTAATGCTGTTGCTTTCAATAAACTGCACTATTCACATTGCTAGGTGCAAGAGTCTCTCATTGGGTGCTGTCAACTGCCTACTGGCTGCATGAAACCACGGAGTGTAACTAGATGGAATGAAGCACTATTAGTGAATCTGGAGCCATAAGAGTTTAGATATATTGAATGTGACCGGACTAACAGTGTCAACTTGTACATCACTCAGAATCTAACCCTAGCCACCCCCAGCCGCTCTGATATCTGAGGACAAGCTGGAACGCAAGGGGGTTTATTTTCTGCCAAATTACCCTTTTATGCAACATATATGGTGGTGGTCATAGTGCATTAGCTTCTCATGGCAGAGAATTAAACAGTAACCTCTGCATTCCTTTTCCATGGCCTCTGGATCCAGTGGTCTGTCTTCTCAAGAAGAGCAAGCTACCATCTGTAGTCACTGGAAAGCCCTTCTTTATTTTAGTCTGGAATCTCTGAATGCTAAATTGGGTCACATCCATCTGTACATTGATATAAACTAGACATGCTGCTTCTCTTGAACATAATTTGAGAGACAGGTAACAGCCTTCAGTCTCTGTGGAACAAACACTTCAGGGCAGGACAGTGAGGTTTACAGACAACTTCTGGTCACCTTGGGAAGGCAGAAAGCTGGTGTACTCCCTCCCTGTGGCAGATTTCCTCTTGGATTAATACAGCCACAGAAATTCTACAGAGTACAGTAATGAAGCAAGAAACTTGAGTGGCCAGTGCATGCTGCCGCATGCTGCTGTTTGCACCAGTAGAAGCAGTCCCTAAACCAAGATCATAAACTCAAATTTATCTCTGATAAAACTGGTCCAGTGTACTGACATCTACTAGTCCTGGAGCTCTGCAAACATCTGTGGTTCCAAAAATCAGTAAACTGAGTGTCTTGTGTCTTCCATTTAAAAGCTACAGTTCAACAGTAAGAAAATGATCACTCACACAACCCACTCCTTGTGTATGTACCCTCCGCTGCTGATAGGATTGGTTTTGGTCCTACTGAACTGAAGAACTGCTGCACTAGAAGGCTTTGACTCAGATACGGTTAATTCATTGTAACTTTAGTGGCATCTAAAAATGTTCCTTCTTTTGAAGTTGTAAAGGCTAGGTCAGCTCCCAGATCCCAGACTGAATCTGCCAGTCCACAATTCTTCTTTCAAACCAGATAATATGCCACTTTAACATTATGCCTTCCAATATACAGAAAGCCTACAGCCACATCCCATTTTTGTTATTCATTCAAGCACCAGAAAGAACTGTGGGCTGCAAGTGAACCAACACAAAATGAAGCAGAAAATATGTCTGTATCTACAAGATGTCGTGAAGAGTATCAATTCTTTGTATTTTAATTGTATTTCATCAAGGAAATGGAATTATTATATCCACCTTTCACACTGTGTCTTCTGGTCAGCTGGAGAGATTTGTATGTCTTGAGCTCCTCTCTTGTGTCTTCTGCTCAGACAGCAAGTTCTGCACATTGGGGACTTTGTCTGTTATGCCAGGACAGTACACAGGACAGCATGCTGCTGGTCCATAGCGGGAGTTCTGTAGTGGCAGACATATTAGTAAGCCAACTTCACAATAAAAAGTTATAAAAGCAAAGGTTGGAAGCTGACAGTAATGAGGCACAAAACATTTTCATAGAGTCATAAAATCATTAAGGTTGGAGATGACTGTCAAGATCATCAAGTCCAACCTTCTACTAAGTATTATCAGGAACACTAAACCATGTCCTAAAATGCCACATCTAAACATTTTTTTAACATTTCCAGGGATGGTGATTCCATCATCTCCCTGAGCAGCCTGTTCCAAGGTCTCACCACTCAGTAAAAATTTTTTTCCTAATATCCAACCTAAATCTCCTCTGGCACTACTTTAGCCCATTTCTGGTTGTCCTATCACTACTCACCCGGGAGAAGAAATCAACACCCACATCACTACAACCTCCTTTCATGGAGTTGTAGAGAGCAATAAGGTCTCCTCTCAGCCTCCTCTTCTTCAGGCTAAACAACCCCAGGTGCCTCATAAGACATTTTATCCAGACTTTTTACCAGCTTCATTGCCCTTCTCTGAACTCACTCCAGCACAAACTGAACCTCTCCCCCTCACCACACTCCTCCTAGCTCATCTTTCCCAGCAAGGATGAAAGGACAGAACCAACATTTCCTGATGTCTTTCCTGCCCAGGAAGCCATTCTGGCCCATTTCACTACCTGCCTATGCAGCAATGGACACAAAAGAGGGCCATAAAATTCAACCCGTCAGGAGTTCTGTCACTGAGCATTCTCTTGGCTGCTCTTTCTTATGGAACAGAATTCAAAACTGCTTCTTCAGCCACACTGCTCCTATATCTGAGCAGCACCTCTGAAACAAAAACAAGTACCCCTTCAACCAAGCAGTGTTTTCTGAAGGAAACTATAGAGCTTGGAGTATGGGAAATCTGCTCCCTTTCCAGAGGGTGACTGGGAAGTAACCACAGAACAAGCAGAAGCATAGCAGTTCTGAAGCCTGACAGGACATGTCAAACCAAGTCCTGAACAGTCATCATCTATGCTTTGCCTGATCGCTTTCAGCCACACTTTTCAGCGTTTCTGACAGTCAGCTCCATAGACATTGTAATACTTTTGCAACAGTGTGTTTGCAACCTGCTTCTGACTGACTTTGCAACATCCCCTCAAATGGTCTAACATTCCACTCTGAGCCATGGGTCAAGTCCTGCTTGCAGCTGGCCCTTCCTCCCAAGAGGGGGTTTGGAAGCCTAGAAGTAACCCCCTTCACCTACTGATGCACTGAGATTGATCGTTTTCTGGTCCTCTCTCATTGCCTCCTTGTGCAGCTCCCCTGACCCGTATCTTTTACTGCTTTGCAGAAAGGACAGCTTTTCATCTACATGTTTCTGCTTCACAGAGCAGAATTCCTGGAGAAAGTCTCTTAAACTGCAGGACAAGGAGGAAAAGCTTGAAGAACAAATATAAATGCTTAAAAACCCCAGATGGAATACTCCCAGAGTAAAAAACCCCAACACATCATCCTTTCAGTAAACCAGAACATTTGAGTCAAATCATAGGCATCTTCAAAAGAGGTAATTTTGGCAGCTTATTTCCCTATGACAGTGCAGAGCACAAGGCAGCAGCCTTCTTTCTCATGGTGTTCACAGGGCACACAGGCACCTGCATGTGTGCTGCACAGGACAGGATTACCCAGCCTTTTGCACAGACCCATCGTACATGTGCAGCTGGCACCTCCTCCTCACTCCAAAGATGTCCTACAAAAGCTCTGACCTGAGTCCTTCTCCCACCTACTCTCCTGCAACTATTTTTGAGACAAGCCCTTGAGCGCATCACTAAGCAGATTGAGTGGGCTAGGATCCTAATGCACAAAGATCCTTAAACTCTGTCAGAGGAAGCAAAGACTTGCAAGGTGTTAGCATGGCAGATCCAGACAGCTATGGCTCGGTGTCTCAGGGGAAACCCAGGTGGATAATGATGGCTCTTCAGGAACAACACTGACTTGAAGATCAGGGCCTTGGCAAACCTCAAAGCCTACTGACACAGGGCGGTACAACAGGACAGCAGTGTTGAGAAGTGCGCTCTCACCTCCATGGATTAATAGAGGACACAAGAACTGCCAGTCTTCACTGTCTACATGTCATGCACCTCTGCCATAGCAGAGAGAATTCTGCTTTCCCACCAGCCTCCTTCTCCACAGCCTTCCTGTCAGCCACTGCAGTGGCACAGCAGGTTCATATATTCCACCCCTGCTGCAAACAAGGACAACACAGAACTGATCTCAACGTGACTCAGCTCTTGTCTGCTCCAAAGTGGAGCAGAAAGCTGGTGGAAGCCTGCCATGAGGAGAGGGTGCTGTGAAGGAATAGGTGCCAACTGCGCATTCAGGCAGAAGGCATTGAATGGAGGAGTATTCTGCCAGCTAGCCCAGATCTGACTGACAGAAAAAAAAAAAAAAAAAAAAATCAACAACAAACCAACTTCCAAGGACCATATTCAATTTTTGTCATGTTGCTACATAGAAAGGATTAATTGATCAAACTGAAATTTTTTGATGGACTGTTGTTGTTGTCTTTTTTTTTTTTTTTCTTTATGGTGTTTTGGAAATCAAATCTTTGTTTTAAACTGTTCACTGCCAACAAAATGTAACAGCAGAAGCAGCAGTCGGAATTAACAGGTCTCCACTCATTTATGGCAGAGAACTGCATGAACAGAAACAGTTACAATAAGCTGTCATAGAACAGCTCTTGATGTGGTCCACCTGTAACTTCACTCATTTGGGCTTTTGGAAGCATTTTTCTAAGTACTTCTTGTAACCAACACCAGTCAGTAATGTGCAATCTCAAGGCAGAAATAAAATGCAAATAGCATGTGATAGAATCATAGAACCATTTAAATTGAAGACCTTTAAGATCATTGAGTTCAAGCCTTAACCCAGCACTGCCAGGTCACAAATAAACCATGACCCTCAGCATCACATCTACATGTCTTTTAAATACTTCAAGCAATGGTGATTCCACCACTTCCTTGGGCAGCCTATGCCACGGCTTGACTGGAAGAAGAAAGATCAGTGAAGAAATTTTTCCCAATGTCTATCCTAAATCTCCCCTGGTGCAACTTGAGGCCATTCACTCTTGTCCTATCAAAATGCCCTGTCATCCTGACATCCCTAAAGCGCAGTACAGCAGCAGGTACTAACATAGAGCCACAGCATTTCAGTGCTTCTCTGGGTGAACAGAGGTCTGCTGCTCATGATTCACCTGCTCGCTGCCCATGCAGCAAGTCTTCAACACAGAGACCAGTTGTGCATGTCACAAGCAGCCCTGCAAAGCTAAGAAGAGTGTGATGATGTCAGAATACAATCCTTGCTCTTCTGCTGCATCTTTTTCTGCATCAGCACCTTGCAAGAACGCACATTGCTGAGACAGCACCAGTCAAAAACCCAGACTTCCTTAGAGTAACCAGCAGAGAGAACAAGGATAACCTAAGTTAATGACCTCTGGCTCTCTTCAGGATATTTAGCATGCTGGCTTCTATTATAAAGCTTTTCGATTCTGCCAGAAACATTAGTAAGGCCACCTGAGAGCAATCAGAACAAAAGGCAGCCTGGATGGGAAGCAGATGGAAAGAAATCATGGGCAGGTCTAATTCCAGCTGTCCATTCTGAGTTGTGAGAGATGGGACACAGTGAGAAACACAACCCATCTTCCGCCTTCTCCCACAGTCATTGGCAGAGGCGGTGAAGCCAGCTGAGAAAAATTCCTTTCTTCTGTTTTTAAGGGCTCCCTTGCACCCGCACGTCCCTGCAAAGCTCCTAATGCCTCCTGTAGACATCAGTAACTCACTGGATTCGGTAGGGCAGGGCAGGACACCTAGCTGTGGTTAACGCAGAGGGTGCATGTATGAAATCTTTCTGCCACACTCCATCTTCACATCAGTGCTAATTCCTCCTTACAACCCAACCACCCCCATGCTGAAGTTCCCAGAGCCCCTGATCTGGAGCTGTCCGTGTTTTACCACGGGAGCAAAGTACCTGACCTTTGCAGTGGCAACAAAAACAGCCTTGATCACCCTTGAGAACATGTTCCAAGGTGCAACCTCACTAGGCAAATGAAGAGGAATTAATTTTTTGTTTGTTTGTTTTAAATTTCCTTAAGTTTGGGACCTGATTTGTTCTAAATATTGGGATTCTAAATATTGGGAATCAGCAGCTAGGACACAAATACTGACGTGAGAATACATGTATTTATAGCAGATACAGAATAACCAAATTTTCTTCTTTACAAAATACACGTCTCTACATGAAAAGCTGATGACCAGCATTTGCCTTACCAGCCCTGATGATGGTGCCAGCAAAAGACGAAGCCAGATTTCATAGAAGTAACTTGCTCTCTCTGGGGTTTAAGGAGCAGTTATCAGAAGCCTGTGCAGCCACACAGAGATTAGTGCAGTACTACTGCCTCACATGTGAATTTACTAAGGGAGTAAAGGGCCTTTAAAGGCTTTTTCTACTTCTCATCTCCAACCCAGCCCCCAAGCCACTCTGCCTTAATGATTATAGTGGAGAGAATCAGGAGAGCAGTCAGCTCCAGCCTCTAAACTCCAGTTAATTCTCTGCCACCCTGTCAGGAAGCCTCGCCATGTGCAACAATGATCATGGAAGACACTAATCTTGGCCTGGCCATGCTAACATGCCAAGGACCCCAACACTAGCATCAATATCCAAAGCAGCTGTGGGGGAGACCACTCCTTTTGCAGACGTGTCTAAAAATTCTAAAGACCTGTTTTCCCCTGACTGGCAAAGGGTTAGGGTTTGAGGTCAAATGAAAATGCAAGCAGTAAGATTTAAAGGCATTGAGTGCCATGGCCTGAAGTATAAACAGTGCTTTATGCTGCTCCCCTCTGCCTTTAATCAAAATTAAATGTCTCTTTTGACGCATAGTCAGAACCTGTGCACTGGGTTAGATCTTTAAAAAGCAGTCTGCAGTTCCTCAGGAGGGGCACCCAGCTTCAAAAATGGCGTCTTGTCCTCTGCAAAACACTCCTTTATGGGGCTAATAAGTCTCCCCATAGCAGCAAGACTGCTGGTACTAACAGCATCCCTCCTGTCCTTTGACAGATGGCTTGTTCCAGACCAGAGCTCCTGGGCTTCAAAGTAATCACAGTGCTGTTGAACTTCAGCAGTTCCCCTGGAGAAACAGCAAAGATGTGTATACCATGAATGTAGTGCTATGAGGATGGTGTGCACCTTCCAGAGCAAGCTGTGAAAAATATACAACAGGGTTCTGCATTTCCTCATGTCTTCCTTCCCCTTTGTCTTTTCACAGCAGAGGACAACAGAGTCCTGCCAGTATCCAAGCTGTAGCTATTATTGCCAAAAAGGCTGAAGGCTGCCCAGAGGTGTTGTGGAGTTTCCTTCTCTGGAGAGATTCCAAACCCGCCTGGACAATACAATCCTGGGCCCTCTGCTCTGTGTGACCCTGCTGGAGCAGGGGGATTGATCTCACAAGATCCCCAGAAGGTCCTTCCAAATCCTGCCATGCTGTGTGATTCTATGATTCTATGAAGGTGCTGGTGAAACCATGCTCTGCCCTTCCTGATACAGAAACAAAAATATCTACCAGAAAAAGTTCAATATCAAAGCGATCCTGTATCCTCCCCCCACCAAGGTTGAAGGCAGTAGCTTAAACGAAAGGAGTGAATGGAGGCAAGTCCACATTTGGGACAGTGAGTGAACACCCTCCTTTGCCCACCTCGCCTTTACAGGCGCCTGTGTACAACAGGTATGAGGCTCTGGATTTGGAAGGTCAGTCAACTGATAGTGTGGATGATGATGTACCTCCACCTGATGGTCAAATTAAAGGGTAAGAAAGAAATGCACTGACAGTAGAAGCAGGGACAGGCATCCTGAGAGGATTATAGAGACACTGCCCCATTGTGTAAGAATGGGGTTGGGAAGGCCAAGGTGCAGATGGAGCTGAACTTGGCAAGGGATGCAAAGAACAGTAAGAAGGGCTTCTATAGAAAATTAAGTTCAAAGAAAGTGTACCCCCTCAATGAGCAAGACTGTCAAACTAGTAACAATGGATGAGGAGAAGGCTGAAGAACTCAACAACTTTTCTGCCTCACTATTCACTGGCAACCTCTTTTCCCATACCTCCTTGCGATTGACCGCAAGATGGGGACTGGGGGAGCAAAGTCCCTCCAACTGTAAGATATCAAGTTCACGACCACCTGAGGAACCTGAACATACAGAAGTTTATGGGATCTGATGACATGCATCCCAGAGTCCTGAGGGAATTGGCTGATGTAGCTACCAAGCCACTCTCCATAGTGTTCAAAAAGACCTGCCAGTCAGGGGAAGTCCATGGGGACTGGAAGAAGGGAAACATTACACCCATTTTTAAAAAGGAGGATCCTGGGAGCTACTGACCTCTCAGTCTCACCTCTATGCCTGGGAGGATTATGGAACAGGTCTTCCTAGAAGCTCTGCTAAGGAACATGGAGGACAGGGAAGGGATGCAAGACAGACAGCATGGCTTCACTAAGGGCAACTCCTGCCTGCGCAACCTTGTGGCCTGCTATGATGGAATGGCTACATCAGTGGACAAGGGGAGAGCTATGGATGTCATCTCGCTGGACTTCTGCAAGGCTTTTGACATGGTTCCCTTCAACATTTTTCTCTCTAAATTGCAGAGATACAGATTTCATGGCTAGCCTATTCAGCAAATAAGGAATTGGCTGGATGGTCACATCCAGAGGGTAGTGGTCAAGAGCTCAGTGTTCAGAAGGAAATCAGTGATGAGTGGTGTCCCTCAGGGGCCTATACTGGGATCAGTGCTGTTTAATACCTTCAAAAATGACATAGACAGTGGGATTGAGTGCACTCACAGCAAGTTTGCAGATGACACCAAGCTAAATGCTACAGCTGAAACATGTGAGGGACAAGATCTACCCAGAGGGACTGGACAAGCTCAAGAAATGGGCCATATGAACCTCAGAAGGTTCAACAAGACCAAGTGCAAGATCCTGCACCTGGGTCAGAGAAAACCATGGCATCAGTACAGGCTGGGAGATGACTGAACTGAGAGCAGCCTTGCGGAGAAGGACTTAGGGGTACTGGTGGATAAAAAACTGGACACAAGCTGGCAGTGTAGGCTCACAGGCCAGAATGGGATAATGGCATCATGGGCTGCATCCCCAGCAGCATGGACAGCAG
>JAAGNO010018390.1:6617-17315 GCA_033439905.1 Ceryle rudis
ACACCATTTTGCCCTGCATACTGTTGCTAGCTGACTGCTTCCAGACCCTCTGATAACAAACACAGAGACTTCATCTGCCAGGCAAAGGAAGGAAAGCACAAACCAAGTCTCAGATTCCCTCCATCCCTCCATTTTGGATACCCGATTATCAGCAGCTGAAGATGCTACTGGGCCCTCTATTACACGACTTGATGAGATCCACCAGGCCAAGCTGCCCAAGCCATTGCTGTAGTTTTCCCACGGGAGTCCTGTGCAGAGGACACTTGGAAGAAGGACTCATTGCTGGCCCTTGGCTCCCCAGTGACTCAATGTGACCAGAACTAGCTGAAGGGATTACTTCCCTCTCAGGCCAAATCCTTGGAGATGGTTTCTTGGGTGCTCACTAGTAAATCCCTGGGTACTGACCATGGATCTTTAGCCCAGAGTAACTCCTGACATAGCTCAGAGTACCTCCTGAGTACATTCCTGACAGAGTTCTCAGGAGACTGCATGCTCTTTCTCCCAGAGAGGTGGGCTGTGCTTACTCTGCAGTTGAAGGTTAGGCTTCATGAGCTGACCAGGTGCCACATATGACTTCTCAGTGTGATTTTTAAGAGCACAAAGAAGTCATTTAACTACAGCATGAATCCAGTTTATGGAACGTGATCCATTCAGGCTAAACTTACACTTTGGTGGACCACAACTATTTTGATTATCTGTGCTGCTTCCAAGATCTTCTCTAACTGACTTAGCAGGATCATTTGTCGTTTGGTCATCTAGCCTTTGAACAAAAGAAAATGATGGACAGGCTGAACCATGGGTATTTTATGAGCAACCCCGCAATCTCAAAGAGCTCTCCTATAATTAGCATCTCTTTTACATCCACCACTGGCTTTTCTAAGAGACCTTTCCAAGCTGCCTCTCTTTTATCAGGACTTCCTCAGATCCGGGAAATCCTTTTCTGTGATCACATCTACTATGGCAAATGACACAGGAAATTAAGGATTTCTATCAAGAAGTCAAGTCTTCAATGTAATGAAGTAGAACATTTTGGTATCAGAAACAAGGGTACATAAAATTTGTAATAATGTGGCTTAAGCAAAATTTGACTTAAGCAAAAATTATGCAGCTAATAAATTTTTTTTTTCCATTTTAATGTATAAGTTTTGTCCTTATTTGGAAAGTGGTGAGAAATAGAGAGAAAAGAGAAAATTTCTAATTTTAACTTCAGAGATGTGTTGCTGAGATGCTTTTTGCCTTGAATGAGTTTTATTTTTCTTGACTGTAAAGTCATAAGATTTGAGGTCAATCAAGTTTCTGAAGGAAAAGAATTCCACATTAAGAACACTCATCTTTCTCTTTGCTTGAGAAAGGCTTTTATCGCTTCTGTACTGTCGACTATAAAATATGGAGCAAAAGGGTGGGAACATTTAATATAGTGGAGCTGAAACTAAAACCTGGACAATGAAGCATGAAATGAAGTATGCTTGATATCACAGAGAAACAGAATTAACAAATAGGTAAGATGGAGAAAGTATGTAAAAGAACAATCTCTATGAATAAAAGGACACTAGGATGGTTGTATCGTGAAGAGGACAAAATTAAAGATGGAATGCGTTTATAAAGAAATAGGTTACAGCATGTGTAATCATCAGAACACTTAAGGATGTATCATAAAAATCTCTTTTTTCCTTGGATCTATTTAAAAAGTGATACACAACTGGATTGCATGAAGAGAACCGAGTGCTTCAGAGGTGTATGAATTTAAAGTATTATGAAGCAATTAAAATTTACATTCATTACACTGCACTGGTTGCTAGTGTTCTATACTTGCCTCTTTTGAAGGAAGGACGCTCTTCGGTTTCCAGTGACAAGCTTTCTTAAGGAGAAATCATAACAACAAGAGAAACATAAAGAGTTTCTATAACCTTGTAATCACACATGTCATACACAATGTACTGTTTTCCCTCTTTATAGCAGAAATGCTCAGAAATAATATATAGTAGATACTTCAAATTATGTTTTCTGTGACAGAAGTTAATTCTAAAGTAAGTATTCCCTGAAAGAGAAACAGAGAAAACATTTTTACATGTCTATCATTTGTCCTTAGAGGACACAAAACAAATATGTTTTTTAAAGCTTGACACTGGTATTATTCTGTGTGGCCTCCGGCTATATGCTTTTTCCAGTTTGTAGAATTGAAGGGATAAGAAAACAGCTTTGCATTAAGAGGAACACATTGTACAGGTTAATCATAACCATGCAGAAATCAAAATGCTGCCAACAAAATAATGGCGTACTAGTGCCAAGGGAGTCACCAGGATGACTGTGAGGGAAGCTGTGGGAGAATAACAACTCCTTTGCATGTGGGGAAGTATTTCAGGCATGTGCTTCTAAATTAATTATTGATGTGGCTGAAACAGAAGTTTTTACTACTGTCGACAATAGCAAATACTCGTAAAAATTTAATTGGCTAAAAGTTAATTTCAGTGTTCCTCAATCATGAAATGCATTAATTGAGAAAAGCCTTTTTTAAGATGTTTAAATTTTAAAAGGAAATAAAGCAGAAAAGCAGAATCAGGCAAGGGAATTTAACAAATGTAAAAATGTTGACAGAAGTGAGAGTCATTACTTAGTCAATATTGTATCAATTAACCAAATTAACCCTATTCCCTGATGAGAACTAAGTAGAATGGAATAATTTTCTAGTTTGTCTGACTCATTCACGTTATTCATTATGCGTGTACATTAGTGTATACAAATCAAACTAAAAGGCAGTGCCACAGAAAATGTGGAAGAATTAGACAAAACAGTGTTTGTAAGGATTTTAAATGCTCTAAATCCATTAAATAATAAATAAATCATACATTGTACTGATGACAGTTGCTACTTTTGAAGGAGAGTGGTTAGTCTGCTCCCAGCTACAAGCTTTCCTTAGGCTGCCATCAGAACATCGAAGAACCACTTGCCTATATTCTAAGCAAATAACATCCCAAGCCACTGGTAAAGTACTTATGGATTTTCGGTTTAATTAGTTGAAGTATATCTGTAAAAAATAAGAAAAGTGAACCCGAACAAATTCTTTGTTAAGATGCTTGACATCAGGCTGAGAATGAAATAACTCCAATCATCGTCTTTTTAGGTAATACTGACACTGTGTTTTTAATTCAGCATAGTTGACTAGCATAGCATATATATATTTAAATAATTGAAATGGAAAATGACATATATTATTGGGGGGCAAAGCCTGAAAAAGATTTTCTCTTCACTTAGTTTATATTTTTAGCTCTGAGCATGTAACAATTCTACACCTCTGAGAAGCTGTTAAAAAGAATCTGTTCAGAGGGGACAAAATAAAAGATAACAGCTTTTTTTAAAATTTTTTAAAAGATAATTTTATCCCTGGAGTAACAGGACAGCCTCTAGTTCCCTCTTAATACTCGTGGGTGACCCAGGAAAATCTCATATATTTGCTACACCTGCCAAGTGTCTGAGCACAGCAAGAAACTTACAGAAATACCTGAGAAGGCCACTCACCTTTCAAATTCTTCATATGAGAAATGGTGTGGTGAAGCTTCCTTTGACACTGGCTTAGAAACCATGGAGAAGCGTAAGAGAAAGTGTCACTATACTGTGAGATTCACTGTAACTTCTGTATTTTCCCTTTCTGGGCAGCAATGAGAGTGAAACACTTCAGTGAGCAATGTTGCTGGCACACAGGCTCATTTGATGCTGTTGTGTGACACTGATTATTACTTATGGCAGCATCCAACAGAAAAATATGTAAAATTGATTTTATTTTGTTATTTTAATATCAACGGTCATAGATAGGGGTGTTTCTTAAAAGCTAAAAAACCTATCATATTCTTACTGAGCTTTCTCCATTAAAAAGAAAATGTAAAATGTTACTAATTGGTAAGGACCAGCTTTTAGCTCTGAGCTATAATTATCCATGAAAAAAATTGTTAGGATTAAACTGTAGAGGAAATTGTCTTATGACCATTTCAGCTATCAGATTTAGAAAAAAGACACCTCCTAACACTGTATTGGGTTGTGTCAACTACGGTCATCTAACAAGTGTCACAAAGCTCCTTCCCACTGTAGCCTATTCAAATTGATTACCGCAATGTACTACAGTAAATTTGCCATAAGTACACCTAAATTACAGAGGGGTACAAAGTATACTCACTTTCATCCTACGGTCTGGAGACTTGCACATATATTCATTTGTAAGAGAATTTAAAAATTCAAATAACATAACAAGCTACGAAAGAAGAACTATCAATGGACAAACTTCTGTTTGTATAGTTTTACCAATACAGATAACACAATAGCAATATAACTAGATTGAATAAATAAGATTATCCACTGAAAATAAACTATGCACAGTGTAAAGTTTAAATTATTTTAGGAGCAAATTTTTCTACTGTTCTTACAAAAAGGCTACGATATATATAGCCAGTGGCAAAAACATTAAGCAGAGTGTGTTCCTGTTTAACTGAGGCTGGATTACTTAATAAAGGAAAAGTCTTCTGAAGGAGCTTATTTGTACAGAAGCAGAAGATTTGGTCTGAAAAGGCTGTTTCATGGGTTAATGTATTCACCTATAAATAAAAGCAGTGACAGCTCTCCTGTCAGTACATGCTGATGGACGGTTCCTTTTTCCACCATTACAGCCTTGTGAATGTGGGAAAATTAATTTAAGTGGTAGTTAATTTCTAATGAATTCCACTCAAGCGGTTAATATGGTCCCTTGATGTTATGGTAACCTTCATGGATCATTGCATTATGTAAATAAATTCTACTTTATGCTGGTTTATTAAAAAAAAGGAAGATTGGTGAGTTCAGTCAAACCTTCACACATACAAACATGCATAAAATTTCTTAAGAAATCACTAGAAATACACTGTTTAAGAGGAATACATTTGATATCCTACAAAACATACTGTTCATCTTTATAAGACATCTAATTTTTATATAATTTTGGCAGGATCATCCATTATTTGGAGCTGAGAATAAGAAGACTTTTGGAAAGCAAACCCTCTTCACTCAAAACTGCATTAAAATGCAGCCTGTGTATCCTTTAGGGACTCTCCAAGTCCTTAGATCAGCTGTTTTGCACAGACACAAATCACTGGACAGACTCCACACATCCCCTCTTTTGAGGAGAGACCTCTGACAGGGTGTGCTCTGTGAAGAACATATACATGGCATCTTACTCCTTGAAGTCATTCATCTTCTTCCCACTTACTTCAGTGGGTTTTAGATCAGGCCTGTGATATTTTACTAAAATTCTAAAATATTTAAAAAAAAAAGAACAGAGAACTGGGCAATATTTATTTTGAAATAATAATGTATTTCAGTATTCAAATTCATGTAATGAAGGGTTCTTTTTACTGGATCATAAACAACACTTGAAGGACATAAAACCCGTTGCGTAAGCACAGAGATTTCAATGGTGTATGCATTGGGTGGCTAAGAAACGTCTGCAGTTTTTCACACCCCAGTAATATGTGTTGAAACTAAACTTTTCTTGTCCTCCTGAAGAATTGGCTAGCATTTTAAAGGCAGATTGTTTTCCCTTGTGAAAACATGACCCCTATACATGTCTAAACTCAGGGGCAGGAGGGGAGGAAAGACACCAAAACGGACTCGCTTTAATTTGCTCTTTTAAACAAACAAACAAAAAAAACCAAACCCAAAACATAAGCTGCTGTCAGTCTTTTGGTAGCCTTACGTAATCAAACCGCTTGATGACAAATAACAATTAGTGCATATGTAGGCATAAATACATTACAGCAGCTGGTCCAGATAACTTATGACCAGGGGACTTTAAACAACAGAAGAATACCAAGACTTTTTTGGCCTATTGATTTAATATATTTTTAAAATAGTGAAATACCAGCAGTTTAAAGTAAGTACCACAAGCCTGTAAGCTAAATTCTGAAGTGTAAAAGGGTTTTGATATGGAACAAAAGTAATGACATGAAAATAAACAGAAAACAGGATTAAATGAAACACAATGTAGCATGCATACCTCATGTCAAACAAAAGTATCTTTCTTTGACTTTTTCCAAAAGAGGAAAATACAGTAGATCTAATCTATCAGGACTTCAGAAAAACATGTGACAGTTCATTCAAGCAGTTGATTAAAACACAGAAAAGGAGGATTACCTAATGGTAAGGAAGTGACTAAAAGCGAGGTGTTAGATGGGTGTGCCAAAAAAACCGAAACATTCATTGAGAAAGAAGCTAGCTGCAAGTCCCTTCTGACCTAGCACAAAAAGTGGGATGTTCAATCAAATGTGCAAGCAAGGTAGGAATATGAAACCAATATGGGAGGAAATGGAAATATTATATATGAAGAATAAAATCACCCATGAACTGGGTGCTGGCTACTTGTACGACAAAAACCTGTGCATACTGATGTCTCAAGTAAAGATGCTGAGGCACCAGTGTAAGCTGGCCCATGAATAGTTCAAAGGCAACCCTAAAATATCTAGGGAGAGGTGTGTTTCCAAGGAACACAGAGGTACATATTAATCTGTCATATTGGCAAAATCAGAGGCCCGTGGGAGGACAGAATTATATAAAATATTTCAGGAAAGATTAACTCAAAAGGTGTATGGTGTAGCAAATAATGTCTAAGAATGTATGAGAGGAAATGCTTGTAGGCAGAGGCAATATCTTTTATTAGACAATTGAGATAGCTGGAAAAAAAGCTGGTAAGCTTTGGGCATATGTAAGAATGACTTGTATACCCAAAAGCTTTTCTTATTTTTTTCCAACTATATCAGTGATCTAATAAAATATATTACCCCTCCTTACAAACCTAATCTCATAAATTCAAAAGTTGCCAAAAGGGCTATTAGAATGATGAGAGGAGCAGAAAGTCTACTTCATGAGAAAAGACTAAAATGACTTGTTTAGCTCGGGAATACAAAGATTGAGAAAGGACATGATAGCTGCCTAGAAATAAATATCAAGCAGGTAAACTCCCCAGGAACAGAAGTGCTGCTTAACATTAAAGATAATGTTGGCCTAAGTCCTGAATAAATGTAGACCTGGAGTTAGAAGATTAGGAAGAGGAGGGAAGTTCTAGACTATCTTTCAAAGAGTGGTGTTAGCAAAAGACACTTATTTTCCATGCAGAACTTAATGAATTTATTTAAATAACTATATTAATTAGTTGCTAGAATAGCAGGGAGTTGGAGTTCATGTATATATGAACGGCCTTTAGGACTTTTTCCAATGATCACCATTCTCCCAGCAGACTGACCTAGAGCTGATTGCAACCATACTGCTCATAGGCAGCAACTTCCAAAGTGCCTGGAGACACTACAACTACATAATACTTAAGGATACTCCAAATGCTGAAGGTTTCACAGGCCTTAACACTGATGATCTCTACCTTGGCCCCTACCAATAGCCCTACCACAGCTCGGACCTGCTGCTCATGCCATACACAGTCACTGCCTGATTTACGCTTAGCACCCAACTACACCACCTCTCACTGTGACCCTCAATGTGGGATGCTTTCAGTTTTGCTCTTCACTTTTTAAAGCAGTGTCAAAGGATGCAAAACACACAGAAAGAATCTTCCATCACAATCTCCTTGTCTTTCCTTGACTATTTTCCCTCCTGACCCCATTTTGAACATCACACATTATAAAACTTAAGTTCCTTAAAAAATAAAATTTCCTTACTATGTGTCCAAATGACATGGGTCATTTGCAGCCTTTCATGTTTGTGCTTTTGTTGGATGATGCTGAGGATGTATGCTCTGTGCAGAAGGCCATGGTATGAAGTACTCTGAGACACCAAGGCCAGCTGGAGTAGTACCGGAGACCCAGAATGGGCTAAAGGAACCAGCCATACTGTATATGAGAAATAACTAGACTAGTCTAGACACTGAACTATTCCTGGGTTTTGAGGAAAGAAAGCATCCTGGAAGCTGTCCATCATGCATGCAGAGCAGAAGATCAAGGCAACAATATGCAGGAGAAAATCCAGAGTGATTCACACTGGCTCGTGAGATGTCTTACGTTTTAAAACTCAAAAATAAATAAATCATAATATATGAATCAACAACTGCTTGAGTAACATGTCAAAACATAAATGCAAATGGGAACCATCATGACATTTGAATGTCTTTCACTGTGAATTTAGGGGTATGAGGACAAGTGTTTTTATTAGAGATTTGGGAGCAATATGGATTAAACACTGGTAAATTCAGGGTAATGAAAATCAGCAGAGTAGTAATAATGATAATGAAGTCACAGGGAAAATTTTATACTACTCAATGCACCAAACCTACGCAAAGCAATTTTGGTTTGTTCCATTCAAATGCAAAGTCGTACATCTAGTCATCAGGCATTGAGCTACACCTGTAGCACAGAGGGCTGTGAAGTGTCAACCAGCGTAAAGCCTGTACTGGTCTTAGAAAACTGACAACAAACATGAACTCTTTACAGAAAGCTGTAGCAATCATTTGATTTTCAGATGAAGGAAGCAGAAGATTGATGAGTGCAAAATTCAGCAACATTTTAACCTCAAGTATTCAGCATCACTAAGGTTGACTCTGCCTACAGTTACTGTGTCTGTATTTTTAAAAAGAAATGGGGGGAGGGTACAGAAAATAGAAATATGCAAAGGCTAGAAAAAATTGAAGAACCTAAAATGAGTAATCTGACTAGTTTATCAAAAGAGGGTGACTCAAATTTAGTGACTCTGTACCTTCTGAAGAAGAAAAAAAAAATACAGGACTCTAACAACAAAAGTCACAACAAAATTCAGTAACTGCAAATTAAAGCAAATGAGCTCACAGTTTTCAACCGTGAAGTGGCAGTATTTTGGAACAGATTCATAGCTGCATGAGTGGCTGCTCCCCTATCCACTATGTGGTCTCTGGCTGCAATCCTGTCTTAGGTTTCATGCCTTTACCACTGGCAGGACAGAATTCTTCAGCCTTCAGATCAAGCCCGGGGTTATAATTTCATATTTACTGTACGGTCTCTTAAATACATCAAATAAGTACTCTGTTTGTTTGTGACTATGCAATTGGTGATCAGGATGAAGGACTTAAAACCAACTTATTTAATAGCAAGTTCATTTTTTTTTCCTTTTTGCACAATGTGGCACATAAAACCAGGTGGCTTCTTGAAAAATACTGCTCTCTTTCAACCTTGTATTCATATTTACAGACAAGGTATTTCAAAGTCTGATGCACAAGCTTCTAAGTGAAATGGTGAATTTTTCACTTCTGGAAGCAGGTGTATAACTCTAGCAAGTGACAGCTTCATCTTGGGTGCCAATATTCTCCCTGTACCCACTTTCATCATTTTTAGATCAAGTTCAATGTCTTCACTATGATGAAGCTCCTACAAAGATTGCTGCCTCCACTACAAGTGGAATATGGAGCAATAACAAAACTGCTGCAGTTTATCTCCCAGAGGTATAGAAGTAAAACACCACCACTTACCTATATAAACTGGGCTGTAAAGTGTGACAGTTCAATAACAGCTTCATGGGCAGTTCAGTTATTCCCAGAGGAAGACAAATTCCTGAAGAGCAGAGGAGACTGGACAGGTGGGGGCCATGACCCCTCATAGTTGTGGTGAGTTAAACTGTTCCAGCTAGTCAGAAAGAACTCAGCCCCTTCTCAGTCTCTGGGGCTAACATGTTCAGACTCCTCTCCCCACTCCTTCCTCCCAATTTAAGCTACTGCTACAGATTTCAAGCTCCAAGTTAATAATCTGATGAGCTGCAGTGGGATGAATGAGAGTATTTAAATATATAGTCAGCCTTATTAAACTGAATGCAACTACTCTACCCTTATTTTATGTCTTAAAAGTCACTTGATAGCTTTCAGCACGTCTATCAAGGTATGTCCACCCCTGCTGATTCAGAACCTTAGAATACGGTGATACTGCAGATAGGCGTAAACTAGCTTTGGTAATGAAACCTCTCTAGTACTGTGTGCATGGAGATCATGGAAACCACAGAAGGACCCTAGTGTTATAGAGAAGATACCGTGAACAGTGCCTGCAATAGCATGTTCTGTCCATTTGCACTGTTGAGAAATCAGCGTGTATCTCATTTTCCTGGTTTAAGACCATTTATGTTTCCATTTATTTTTCTTGTAAAATAATACTCCCAACTTTTAATTTTCCTTTGGCTAGTCATGGATTCATGGATATTACAAAACAGGAGAGTCATCTACTTTATCTCTACAAGTAAAGGAAAGTTTCCAATTGTTAACACTTCACAAAGGCATTAGCAATTGCTCTTAAGGTTTGTTCTTTCTTGTGTGCCTTTGTTTGGGTTTGTTGTTTATTTTTTTTAATGTACGTAGTATGATAAAATAATTGGAAAAGCAACGTTGTGTCTACAGAAACAAAAATTCACTATTATTTTAACTGGGTCTGGGAAACTGACTTTGGTGGCGTCAGAATGGGAAAAGTCACTTGTCAGTCAGCTAACCCGAGTGTGTACTGCCTTGATCTGAGCAGACACGGCTTTCCCAGTACTACAGCTCCCAAAGTCTTCTCCCTCACCTGTCATCATTGAAGAGCTATCGTCGTGAATTCAGCAACCAATACTGTAATTCCCATATACATAACCAAAGAGAAAGTCCGAAAGTCATTAATATACATGAGCTCTAAGATTTATACTACAGCTGATTTAAATACATCTCTACCTGTTGTGTATCAGGAATCT
>JAAGNO010018393.1:0-15329 GCA_033439905.1 Ceryle rudis
TCTTCACCTACTGAACTGTGGAACTTTTTATAGTTCAACAGAAAAAGGAAAATACAGTTTTAACGTTTAAAATTAACCCCCTTCTGACCTTGGCAAACCGTTGATTACCTCCTCAGGGTGCCGCAGTGCTTTCCCTCCTGAGCCTCTCTGCCCTTCTCTCCACCTTTTCTTCCCCTAGGCAATTTTCATTTATATTATTTTTATTAATTATATCATGTAGTGAACTCTCATTACGGGGCAACTGAAATCTTAAATCGCCAGAGCCTGTTAAAAAACAGGGTATGCTATAAAGTTAGTCTTGGAATTTACTTATAATCCCCAGACGTTTGAAGTCTGCAGTCTGAATACAGCACACAGACCACCTTGGCTATAGTCCATTAAATATAAATAAAAATCACTTGACAGAGCCGGGGTTGTTTCTGTGAAGTGGAAGAGAAAGATTGCCCGGCACTTGTTCCCTCTTTTTTTCTCCCTCCATTCCCCCTTTTAAAAGCAGAGGATAATCACTAAAAAAGAGATCTGTAAACCCAACATAAACAAAACTAACACCAAACCACAACCAGGCTATTGAACACAGGTCTGTACAAGTGTCAGGCAGAAGTAAAACACGAGCTCTGTTTTTATACAATAATTATGGATTAAATAGGATTTTTCTGCTTCATTTTAGTGATATTTAAATCACAACTATGGTTATATAGCTAATGAATATATTTAATGCTGTCTAAGCTTTTTAACTAAAAACAATACAAAAGTAAGAAAAATTGTGGTAAAAATTCAGGTCTCAAAAAAAAAAATCTTATTCCATTACCTACAACAGTAACTTCAAAATCATTTATAAGCATAAACAAGTCAGATAAATATGGCCAATTCAAATTCCAACATGCTGGTTTAAAATGAAAATTGTCATCCGCACCTTTTCCATGGTTTCAGTTATCTCAAGCAGATACAGCAATAAATTACACAAAAAGGTTTTTTACATTATTTTTTCTTCAGGAAAAAGCCAAATCAACAGCAAACACAGGAAAAAATAAAAAACACTTTGCACACACAGATGTGATGAGTAATTCAACTTCATTCTTTGCAATCACCTTTACAGAAACCAATTATCACACCAACTCAATCAGTGCCTTTTTTCACTGAGATTTCCAGCAGACACGGATGTATTTGTAGCCTGTGATCATGAAATCAAAAAGAATCAAACTGTTCTTTCCTATCCCCCACCCCCAGTGTATTGATATAACCTGGAGTTAGAAGAACAATAACCACCACCAACCAAAACAAACTGCTTGTGATGCACCTACCAACTGCCAAGATTTGGATCCCACATCACATCAGTTATGCAACTGCCGTGTGACTAAGGTAGCTCAGCTGTCGCAGCAGTAGCCACTTCCCAGCCTCTAGTTCCTTGCAGCCCCCTTGTATTTCCACAGCAAACCAAATATATATTAGAAGAGGTATAGGAATTGTAAAATAAGCAATGGTGTGGATTGAAATCCCATGGGATTGCCAAAGAAGTTGGCAGTTGCATCCGTCCTCTCCTGCCATTCCTGGACCATCAACAGTACACAGTATAAGCAAATGTAGCAATCTGTTAACTGAATATTCTCTCAGATGAGCATTACTGCTGTACAGGAGGAAAGAAACACCATTTCACATGAGCAGCTAGTCATTTTATTTCCTATAACAGCAACATCAGAATTCTTCTTCTGCATTTAGAATATGTGAACTCTTTAATTTCTTGAGCTTTTCAATAGCAGAAGATACAGAAATCTCTCCATGAATTTTGTTGTCTCTTGTTCGCACATTGACAGCGTTATCTGCTTTCTCCTTTTCTCCAACCACTGTAAGACACATCACAAACACCACCGAATTACCTACGTTATACATGGACAATATCAAATACCTACATTATAAAATGAGAGTCTGGACAAACTGTAGAACTTAAACATTAGAACTTAAATGATACCCAGAAATGAAGGATGCTGCAATTACCTAAGATAAAGTTATACTGGGCCAGCTGCGCATTTCTAATTTTCTTGTTTAATGTGCAACTTTGATCTAGATCCACATCCGACATAAATCCTGCTTCAAAAAATTTGCTGCAAACCTAAAAAAAACCCAAAAAACAAGAAACCTCTCACTTAAAATTACAGTATATATTCTACAACATCAATGTTAAAGCATTCATTCTTTGCTCTAGGACAAGTACTTAAGGAGCCATTAAAATTCCTTGCTACTATAAAAGCAAGACCCTACTCTCACCTGCTGGGCATACTCTTCAGAAGTAGGTCCCACAGGCACCACCATGACCTGGCGTGGAGACAGCCAGAATGGCCTGGCGAGCAGAACAAGAAAAACATGACATAAATGTGCATTTCGTATTTGCATTCATATCCATAGTCACATTCACCAATAATTTGTTAGCTATGGATGTTGGGTATGCATTATCTTCCTCTTTTCAAGTTCACATTTGCTGTTTTAATAGCAGATGGATGGATTCCAGTAAAATGACACATGCAGGAGAACTTTTATCTCCTGTTCAATTCTGAGATGACAATTTTAAACAGAATTTTATTTTTTCCCAAAATTTCCACGTCTATTTTTAACTTTATAGCAGAAGGTGGACAGTCAGACAGATAGGTGGCTGGAAGTAAGGATTAACTTTCTTAATACTTTGAATATATTAACAAAAGAAATCTCTTCAGAGCTTATTCATGATGAAACAATACATCTTACAAGTTAAAAAAACAGACTAATTAATCTTTGTATAAATGTTTTACAGATGTCTAACATCTTCCCAGTACAAAAGCATGATTTTTAACAGAAAAAGGAACAAGACTAATGCAGCAGGGATACATTCAATTACAATTCTTATTTCTGCTTTATTGTATAAATTTTCCTGCAATCTCATTTCTAATAAGGTACTACTAATAAAAGGATATCATACAACTCGGACCACAAAATTAGACTTTTCCTGTAATCTTACCTACTAATTTCAAGAATATTCTAGGGATATTATTGTGCATTGTAAGATGTGGGTCATTAGAGAGGATCTGTATTTTCTCTGTTGTTAAACATTTCTTAGAACTGCATTTGTGCCACGTACCATTTTCCTCCATAATTTTCTGCTAGAATAGCTATCATTCTCTCCACAGATCCCAAAACAGCTCTATGAATAATCACTGGTCTTTTCTTATCATCACCGTCCTTACTGAAAGAGAATAAGTACAGGTGGTGTGTGTTTGTTTTTTAAAAAAGTCTCTTTGCTCACACACAGATAATCCTACCAATAGTTTTGATTCACTCACCCAACATAAGTAAGATTAAATCGAATGGGTAGCTGGAAGTCAAGTTGAATAGTAGCACATTGATGGTACCTGCCAATAGCATCTTTGATTCTGATATCAATCTGTGAAGCAAAATAACAGTTGCTAAATATAGTTTGCCTGCATTGCGTCTCATTCTTGTCCACGCCAAAGCTGTATAATAATGCTGATTCACTAACCTTAGGACCATAAAATGCTCCATCTCCCGGATTCAAATGCCATGGCTCTCCAAAGTTATTCAAGCTGCTTTGAAGTTGCTAATCAGAAAAATGAGAGAATAATTTAAAGACATATAGCAGGACCTTTCATTACCGTAACGCAAAGCATTTGCCTTTGGAATACAAAGGGAGTCAACAGGCAGCACAACTCCTGTTGTTCAAGAATATAGTCATTTTATAGATAATCTCAAAACATGAGTAGTTCCTTGTACAAATGTTGTGATTAATCAGAAAAATGATTAATAAAACATCAAATAATTTCAAGATAAGGGGCTAAGAATCAAAAAGGTCCATTTCATACAGAAACATTTAATGTGACATCTTCTAACATGCATTTCCACTGACAATATTTAGCACCTGATTTAAGCAATTTCACTACTCAACATGAAAGACCTTAGTTAAATATCCGCCTCTACAAATACACATATTAAGAGTTTTGTTTGTTTTTAAATGAATTACCTTTTCTGCATGATCCCAGATCTCTAACTCTCCTAGATAGTTTTCTGGTCTTGTAGAAAGATGGAGTTGAAAGGTAAAACCAAAGACAGCATACACTGACTTCAAGAAATCAAGACAGCCCTTAATTTCTTCTTCAATCTTAAAAGTAAATTAAATATATCAGTTAAAACTTACTTACATAAAAATGAAAAGTGGATTTACTGAATTCCTCATAATCAGAATATGAGTCCATTAAGAAAAATTAAAAAAAAAAAAAGAAAAAAAAAAAAAAGAAAAACACATGAAAATGAAACCCAAATGTAGGTAATGGCTAAACTGGGGTGGTGTGGCTTCGAAGTATGGCAAGAAAAGTAATGTTCCTGTTAAGCCTGGGCTTCTGGAGCAAAACTACATGAGTCAAACTTGACAAACTTGAGTACATCAGCTTATTCGCATAGCTCCACTAAAATCTATGGCATTACTGACAAAAACATTACTGACACATTCAGCGTAACGAAGGAAAAACAAAATATGGTCAACTTTTTCCTTTGCAGGGTGAGATGGGAGATGCAGAAGACTTTACCTTTTGGGATTTAGTTGCCCAATGTATCTTTATAAAGGGAAAAATTCTATACAGAAAATTTTACTATGTAATTCATAATCAAGAACTTCCCTCAAATAACTTTTTCTTCTTTTGATGCAAGTTGGTTTTTTTTTAGAAGAGAAAAAGTAAGTAGTAACAGAGAAGCTAAGTTAACAGACTATTGACTTCAGCAATATTGCAGAAGGTTAAGAAATATGGACTACCAGATGACCAAGAAGGAAGCATCTAAACCTACCAAAGTAACAACAACAAAAAAAAAAAATCCACAACCAAAAAAACCCCCATCAAAACCAGCATTATGGTACAAAGCAACACAACAGAGATACAGTTGAAATACTTGGGAGACTTCCTGTTTAATGTTGCTTTACAATGGGAAGGAAGGGAGTTTGGTGGTTTGTTGGTGTTTTTTTGGTTTTGTTTTGGTTTGTTTTTTTGTTTTCCCCTTTTTTTGCTTGACTAGTGAGTGTAAGGTTGTTGTTGGGTTTGGGTTTTGGTTTTTTTACCTGTTCTACTGTGCAAAAGATGTGCGCATCATCTTGTTGGAAGCGCCTCACACGAGTCAAGCCACTTAAAGTCCCAGACAGTTCATTTCGGTGAAGAACTCCAAAATCTGCAAGCCTGAGAGGCATTTCCCTCCAGGATCGTGGACGATGGGCAAACATCAAGCTAGAAGAAACATGAAAGAACCTTCCTTTTATCCTTCTTATAGATGGCTTAAGACAACACAGAAACTAAACCAAAATCAGTACAGATAGTAATCAAATTCTAAAGTATTTATACATTCAGGTTGTCTGCACCCTAAAAGGCAGGCAAACAGAAAAAGTGCAGCACTCAGAACGTATTGCTAAAGACCACCCAGAAAAAACACCGTGAGAGTAACAATCCAGACTGGTACATCTGCACCTTCTTTTGGTATACCACATCTGATGCCTATCTCTATGCATCAGAATTTGTATTTACTAGTGGTCCATAAAACTAGTATTAGCATGCACAAACCTAGTTCACTTCATGTAGACTTACTGAAAGATCCTCCTACAAAACTTGTATTTGGTCTGCTCTGGGACACTGTCAGGAGAGCTCTCTGGACACACTAGTTGCTTAGTAGTCTATTGTAAACATACATGATAGCATTTATTAATACTCCATTTATTTCCCTTCAGCCCCATTAAGGATAAATAAAACAAAATAAGAAAGTTTTGAGAGTACAAACCAATGTCCTGGACAATTCATCGGTTTAGTGGCAAAAGTTTCCTTCTCAATCTCAAAAGAGAACATATTTTCATTGTAGTGCTGCCAGTGTCCTGAAGCTTCCCAGAGTTTGCTGTTGAATATGTTTGGAGATACAACTTCAGTAAATTTTCCCCTGTATTTCTCCTATAAGACAAATGAGACATTTAAAAGGTGACCGAGCTTGTGATAAGCAAAAGCCTGATTCTTTTTAATTTTTTTTTTTTTTCTTATGATGGTGATTTACTGGGAGATTAAAAGACTACCGCACATGTAAGTTTTGAACAACTGGAAAAAGCACAGGTCAATTCTTTACTCTGCCCTATTTTCAAAAAGATTAGATGTGTATAATCACAGTGAAAATCTAGTATATGTTTACATACATAGATGTTTCCCTTTCTGTGGATAGCTCAGTGATATAAACAGCCTATCACTTGGATCAACAACTGATATTAAGCTTGTTAGGGGTTACATGAGTATATACTCACTCGTATGAAATCCATGAGTGTGTTGTAAAGGAAGGCACCTCTGGGGAGGAAAAAGCAGCTTCCAGGACTCAGATCATGAAAGAAGAAGAGCTCTTGCTCCTAGGCAAATTAAAAACAGAATGCTGTAACACCACCAAAGATGGAATTGCAAAACTGCAGAACAGGATTACTTCACACATGTTGAGACTGTTCACAGAAAGGAAACATTACAGCAACAAGATGATTTCCAGAAGTCTCCAAGTTCTCAGCAGCAGTAGTTAATTCATCTGTAGTTCTTACTCTTACAAGTTTGCAGTAACACCAGAACTCCATCTGACTCTGTGAGTATGTAAATACACATTTCCTCAAAATCCTGAAGCCTTAACCAATCTTCCCTTTAGTAACCAGTATTTCAGCATATACCCATCACATCTGAGGGATGACGGCTGAAGCTTCTAAACCAGTCATTCTTTGTCAGAATTCTGCCTCAAAACCAGAAGCTCAGCAACACAGCCTCCAACACATCTCTGGAGAACCTTAGCCTCTTCAGTATCATTGATACTAGATATATAGACACTAGATAAGTTGTTTGATACTAAAATTGGTTTTGAGAAGGCATAGAAGTAACCAAACAAATACTATACAAATAGTCAAGTCTTACTGAGATAATAGAAATGCATGAACACTTCTGTAAAGATCATTTTTTCTACTTCTTTCCTTGTCACTATTTTCTGTAAATTTCTCACTGGCTCTTCCTCCTCTGTTTCCCTTATTGTTCATCTTTGCTTACAAAGGCCCTTCACAGTCTCTTCTTTTATGTCTGCCCGTAAGTAGCGAGAGGTTCCTGCCTGCATCCTCTTGGCCAACAATGCTGACCTTCACTTACATGTGCTTTTCAAATACACGTTTCCCTATTTTCACCTGTACTGCCCATTGTGCCTTTGAACATCCACAAAGCTGCTTAGCTTCTCCCAAGTACCATCCCGACAACTCCACCTTCTCCACAAAACTGTAGCAAAGGTGACAACAATTAGGAGACTGCACGCCAACATGACTGATACTAGGTCACAATCCTTGCCTGTGTCAATCTAACATCTTCAGACTTACACTCAATTTACGATTAAAACTATTCATTTAAATCTAGTAGAGAAATATATGAACAATATTTACAATGCCTGAAGTACTGCATGTACATACACTTAACTATTACCTCATTCCTATAATAACAATCAAACCATATTATTGATACAACTTTCAATAATTTCTCTTTTCTAGGAAAAACAGTGTTTTAAGTAAGATCTGAAAAGGGTCTACATTAAAATGTTTAAAATATACTTCCCTAAAGCAAGGAACTACTCCATTAGTTCTTCTCAACGTTGGTTTAACATTTGTATGCAGGTGACAAGTTGAGTTTGTGGAATTGGAACTTTAAAGTACAACTGACACTGAGAAGTTTGTAGAACTGCCTCTCATGCAGAATGTCAAAAAAAAAAAAAAAAAGGAAAAAAAAAACCCCAAAACAAAACAAAAACCACCACCAAAACCAACCCAACAACAGCAAAAAAAGAGAATTAATTCTATTACAGAAGCATAAAAGAGAAGTGGACCATGAAATAACATACCTTGCCAATTTTCCTATGGTCACGGTTTTTGGCTTCTTCCTGGATTTTTTCCCATTCCTTCATCATTTTGTTATCAGGAAAGGATATTCCATATATTCTCTGCAGTGTTTCCATGTCAGATTTTCCTTCCCAATAAGTTGAGGAATTCTGAAGCACAAACCCCATACTTTTAAGATTATATGGTATTATCTCAGGGAAAGGAGGAATAAACACTAACACATTCAAACGTTATTTTTTTCCCCTTGGGAAAATTATATGCAGTCACCCAGCATTTGTTTATAATACAAAGATACTCACATTGCCTTTTAGTCAGCATACTAATACAGAAGACAAACAAAAGTGACTGGTCAAGTCATAGTTTTATTCTACCTTGGTACTTTGTTTTAACTCACATTCCATCATGTTTTATTATCTCACATTACATCTTCTAAAAAAGTAGCACTTGTTTACATTCAGAACATAATGCAGTAGGGAAACACGAAAAACAAAACAAAACTCTCTCACTCACAGCTAAATCCCAGCTGTTTTGACACTAACACTTGATCCCTGGAAGTCAACTTCCATAAGCTTCAGTTAGGAAGCCAGCAAAAGCTACTACGATGACTGTTCCAGCAAGGTCTGTCTAATAAGGTTACCAAAATTAGCATCTGCATGTAACTTAAGCTACATCATGAGCAGAGGCATCCGCAAACACTGTCTCTGGCTTTCCCGTGAGCAATGCCATTTTTAAACAGCAGCACTTGCAGATATGCCAGGGTCCACTTCACCTCCTGCACCTTGAAAGGAGCCATCTTAGAAGGTCAAAGTACTATTTTCTGACCCAATGAATATTCGTTTACTGCAGAACAGAACACACGCACACCACACACAAGTGTGATAGCTAGTACAGACTCAAACTAGGACATCCCTACTATGAAGTGCAGTGCTGGTTGGAGATACTAGCACAGTAATGCCACACATTAGCTTAGGCACCGCATTTCTCTATTGCACGTGGTATAACTGGTTCCACAGCTAATCTAGTCACTACTAGCTTGAGTATTTTTGTAGTGCTCTTCACTATGGTCTAAATACATGTTTTTGCACTAATGCTCTGATAAAAAAAAAGAAGCTGTTAACTTTCATTGATGTACTATTGTGATGGTTAAGAATCTGTAAACTTTGGAAGCAGATGAACGATGAAAGTCTGTAGTTCTGCTTGTACAATGGGAGCTGGGAAAGAAGAGGAGGACTATTTTCAGAATAAACAAACCAATACGAAGGATCCTAGCATAATCATTTCAGGAGAAATAAATACATAAATAAACCAACTGTTTAGTTAAGTTTTAATGCAGTTAATTTAAACTTACCTTAAGTATTTTAAGGGTCTTTATTTTTCCAGTGTGTCTCACATGTGGGCCCCTGCAGAGATCAATTAGTGAACCACATCTACACACCAAGAGAAAAAAATGTTTATTTAAAAACACTCCCAACATTTTTAAATTCAGTCTCTAATGGCATACAAGTTAATGCCTGACATGTTCTAACACACTAAAAAGTGTACACACGCAACACTCAGCAGATTCAGTACATCTTAAATCTGATTGTGCCTTCTACCTGAAGCAGAATATCGACTCAGTAAAAGCTCACTTGATCCACCATCAAAAGCATTGTCACACACTCAGTAATCCATATAGTTCCATACATAAGCTTTGTTAAAGTTGGCCAGGAAATATCAAAGTATGCACTTAAAACAGAAAAAAAAAACCAAAACCTTTTTGCCATTTTCCAACTATCTAGTTTTATCCCTGACAGTTAACAGGTTCCTCACTTCATACTGAGCTAAGAGTTACCTTTACTCACTAACCATTAATTCAATGTCATAGGTGGTAACTTATTTTAATCTGTGTATTGAAACCAGAGGGAATGAGCAAAGAGGAATTGCCATTTGTCCACAAACTGAGACCTGATCTGTCTCAACAGAGAAACAAAAGATCAGACGTTATATAAGGAACAATATTAATTGCAACGTTAAGTCCCAATCACACAGGTATTCAGAAGTTAGAATAAAAGAAAAAAAAATTCCCTCAATTTAAATGAAATATACCTAACTACATCATTTCATAATAGCCTTTAATTTTTTTTACCTGTATATTGTGGTAGTTGGTGTATTCACCTTCTCATTCAGGATACGACACTTAAACTTGTTATACTGCATGGGGAAACATGAAAAGTCAGAAGAGACAGAACTACAAAAAAATAAAAATCACTTGATCACACATATGTATGCAAAGCTTCAGTATCCTTTCCGAAGATTTATAAAGCAAGAGGGGAAATAGACAAAAATATTTCCATTTCCCCGAGGGTGTGTTAAGCATAGTGATTACCACCTGAACACCTCAAGGCACTTCTGAAAGGCAAGTAAAGCACAGTACAGTGAGACTGGTGATATTCACTGTATAAAACAGAGGACTAGAGGACAAAGTCTTTTTGAATCGTCTCTGCAAGTGAGCCAGAATACGAACGTATGCCTTTTGTGTACCAATTTCTTGGTCGTCTGGTTGAGCCAGAGGTGTCACAATCAGAACCTGTTTTTACTATTGCCTGCAAACATCCTGAATGCTTGAGAGGGATAGGCAGAGTGGAAAAAAGATGCTATTCTTTTTCTTTGTTTTACTAGACAGGTACTATTCTGACGAGTCAGTCACATGTGGTATTTTATAAAAGCTACATTTTAAAAGATCATTGTACCAGAATCACAGCTACTCCAAAGATTTACCTTAAACATGTCTAACAGGATCTCCTTTTTGACTTCCAGCCTTTCAAAAGCCTGCTTCTCTTTTATGATATTTTTACAGCGGTTCTCTAGTAGTGGGAATTCAGTACTAGATACACCTCTAAACAAAACGACACAGGGAAAAAGAAATATAAATTAATTATCTAGATATTCCCATTTTTTAAGTGACCACTTCCTAGTGGTCTAATTTGAAAAAAGGAGAATGTTTTGTTTTGATTTGTCACAGTATTTTCCTAGTTTCTAAAAATTGGCTCCACTTTTAGACACTAAATTCAGAAACACAAATGGTATCACCCTGAACAAATCCACTGCAATCACTCCTAGAACAGTCTTTGACATGTTTAAACATATGGAAAATCTGTAGCTCAAAGTATATATAATTTAAGAAAAAAGGAAAAAAAAAAAAAAGGCAGCTCAACCCAGCTGCAAAAGCTGATTTATCAGCTGATGCAGATTCAGTGTTTCCCCTGACCACAGAAAGATTAGAAAGGGAAGAACAGAATTGTAAGGCTGTGCACAAGGATCAGAAAAGCAGTAAACACCTATATGAGTTACATGCATACGTGCTATTTCTACAAGTGATTATGGCACTTTGAAACCAAAATCCTGTGGTTCAAGGAAACCGTCTCCTATACCTCCCAGGAACTTCAGTAAGTTTTAGCTGAACACTCCACATTTTTTCCCAGAACATTCCACAGCTGCAAGTCTTACAGACCAGGTGTCTGAACACTGCTCTTGAATTTAAATAGACACACACACCCAATATAAATGTATACATAGGAGACTAACGCATCAGTTTCAAGCTATACTAGATCAACAGTTTTAGTTTTAACATGCAGAAGCACAAGTGAACAAAAATAATTCTAGTACTGAGGTTCAATACAGAGTATTAAAGTTCTTAGACACTGAAATTTTACCTATCTTCAATATACATGTCATAATAAAATCCATTCTCAATTGGTGGTCCATAGCATAAGCAGCCCCCAAAATAACCTTCCATGGCCTCTCCAAGAATATGGGCACTTGAATGCCAGTAAACCTGCAAATAAAGTCAGGCGAGCAAGGCAGAGTCATTACATTATGTAACCAAAAAGAAGAAAAAAAAAAACCAAAACAGAGGTATATCTGCAAATAGGAGATACACTGGAATCAATGCTATTTAAATTCTGTGAGAAGTATAACAACTTTCTGTTCTCATTTTGAAGAATGCTAAATTATTAATGGAAGATGTAGCAATAAAGCCCCATCATATTTCAGTCTGAATGATGATTCAATCTCTGCAGAATTCTGCTGCCTTAGTACTTACTGTACCTTGTTCATTTTTAAGTTAGCTCCCCAGCAGCTGAAAGTCTATGCAATGCTGACTGCATCAGTGTAGCCAGTTAAGTAACTGTTGCCCAAATACAGTACATTTATTAACAGGACTGCAAACCACATCACCTGAGATGTCAGAAGAGGGAAGTCAACAACCCAGTAGATGAGTTTCAGTCTTATATTCTAAATGCCTATTAATTCAGACCCCTTCAGAGCCACTGCTCCAAGCTAGAGCCTTTACAAGCTCCCGAAATGCCTCAAACAAGCTTACTCACGTAAATAATTCCTTGACAAAATGAGGTCTGATTCTGGTGCATAAAGATAAGCATACTCTTAAGACTAAATCCCATTTAAAAAAAAAAAGAAAAAAAAGTCTTGTGTAACTAAGTATATTCATAGTCTAATTGACTAAGATATGCCTACTTGAGTTTCTAATAAACAGTGCCAGTACAAGGAGGTACAGACTTTATTTATGGCTCAAATCTGATTTTGGACATTTTTAGAAAACTGGAAGACAGCCTCACTGTTGCTTTCAGATCTTCAGACACACCGAGTCAAACCATAGAACATATCTTGGAAGACATCAAACTATTTCAAGTTTCATATGAATCAAGACATTCTCTACATCTTGTTTGAGAAATAACCTGTTTATGTAAAGAGAAAGGAAGAAAATAACACCAAGATTTTATTCACCTAGAGATTACAGGTACTTAGCATCTAATCTTCTTTGTTGAATCATGGCAGATACATTACTTGAATAGCTTGGGGGATTATTATTTTTTTTTTAATTCAAGGTTTTAAAAGAATAATGCTGCCATCAATTTCATGTCACTAGTTCCTTAAATAAAGCAGAAACCACTGAGTCGCTACTCACAGCTTTTGCTTCTTCATTATCAAACATAAGCAGCTCCAGAGTACAATCTCCTTCCAGTGGACGATCCAGATCCCACAATTCACCATTAACTTTAGCTATGACTGTATTTGAAGCCAACACTTGACTAAAAAAAAAAAAAAAATTGCAAGAGACCAAAATAATTAGGTTCAGATTTGCTAAAGTGCTTAGGTTTCTAAACCCTATGAGACCCCACCCACGTCTCATAGCACCTAAAGACCTTTAATGTTTCTGGGCTCTTCTTAAACACTTTTCTACTTTTAAGGTATACACCCTTAAGGTCAGTGGTTTTCAGAGCCAGTGATCTGAAGGAAAGACCACTCCTAACAAGTTTATACTGTTATCTGGTAAGTCAAGAAACTTCAGATGTCCCTATTAATTCCTAGCAGTCTCACCGATTATTACATTTTTTAATTGTAAGCAAGCATTATGTTCCTAGCATAGAACCACAAGCATCACTCGGCACACCCAGGAAGTTCACCCAGCTGTTTCTTCTGCAATAAGCTGAAGTTTCAGTGCTTTCCAAATAAACCAACTTAAGACAGTCACCATCCACTGACTGTGACATATACATTTTATACAATGAAGTAAAGAGACAAATGACAGTACAGATGTATCACAGCAAAGGTACAACTCCTTGAATCTATCTGCAGTTTACCTAATTCCTACAGCTAATTGATATGGTGTGGTTTTCCAAGATTCCCCTTCAGCCATCTTTCCATCAGTCAGAATAATTTTGATAGGTTTGCTCTCTCTGGCTGCTCTGTAAGCTAATAAAGCATCATGTTCTTTTTTCAGTGCTTCATAAAGCTTCAGTCTGTCTTCTATGAAGCTTGGCTCACACTGTAGCTGTAAAAAATAAATTCTATCATACACATACATATTTGTGAGACAACCACAATAAACATATTCACAGTGTTCATGCATCCCTAGAAGTTCTTACTGAGACCAGATTTCACTGTACGACAATTTATACTAATATGCAGTAAAGCATTTGTAAATAATTAGACACAGGATAGCCCCATCCAACTTCCTGGCCATTTTATCTTGATTTCATAACTTTCCAAAGCACCTCCATCAGTCAGGGCCTAAATGGCTTTGTGAACTTGACCTCGGAAAGCAGGCTGCACTCCCGCCCCAGAATTTGTATTTGGCTGACATCCTAGAGAAGTTTGGATCACTCCAAAAAGTCCTCACTTCTGCCAGACCATTCAAAGCATCAAATTAAAATAAGATAGCTCACGGGGAGTTTCCTTTAGTTTATCATAAGGTAAATTACAAAGAGCTACTGAACTACAGCCGGTGCTGCCAACATCCTCTTTCAGCCATCACACATGCTGCTTACCTGTTCATGAACCATCACTCTCTTTAGGAACCAAAGTATCCTGAGCCTTATTTCCCAACAGCCCAAATCCTTATGTTACATAAAGAGCAGAGATTAAAGAATGTATAAGTAACCTTAGGAATTGCATGCGAGGTGAAGCTCTTTGGTAATGATTTTTTTCTATATGCATTTTACAGCAAGCCTTCCTCAGAAAACGTGGGAGTTCGTACACAGCAAAGTATTTCAGATTTCAGCACCTTTTCTGAACCTAGCCAAACAATACTCCTTCTTCTATTATTATGTGGTATAAATTAACTACTCACATCATTCTGAGGTTGGTTCACAGGTTCATTTTCTCTTTTCTTTTCCTCTTTATTTTGATTCACTGTAACAGTTGGACTTGCACTGGACACCTTCTGAAAACATGGATAATATGAAGTATACCCCTCTGCCTTTAAGACTTTTCCCAGCAGTCATTGAAACAAACCAAACCAAACCAGTGCAGTATTAGGCTAAAAAAGGCAATTACAATCGAGGAAGGTATGTCCTTCAGCAGAGGAAAGGCTCCTCGTGACACATCAGAACGGCGTCTTTTTGACGTTCATCAGACAGAGCAGAACTGCTCACCAAGCTAAATCTTCTGAAAACTTATTTTCTCAATTTTACTACTGCAACCATTACTGGCAAAATCTCCCCTACAAGACCCCGGGAGAGTAAAACGGCCAAAGGAGCAATAAAACCAACTGTCGGTGGCCTGATAAACGTGTTCCGCCTTTGCGAAAAGGCAGGGACTAGCGGGAGGCACACTGCTCGGGGCACAGGAGACCGAGAGGGGCTTCCACCTCCGAGCCTGCTGCCCAGCCCCGCTGGCCGGCGCCAGGCGTTTCATTCCCGTGAGCCCCTCCAGTGCCGTCTCTCCCCTCCCCGCAGATCCCCGGCTCGGCCCGCCCCAGAGAGATGCGGGCCCTCGCCCACACCCGGCCCGGCCGCCGCACGCAGAAGGGTCGCGGGGGTGCCCCCGTCCCGGGCGCTACCTCGCCGCCGGCCGGGAGCTCCGCAGGCGCCGCCCTGCCCAGCTCGGCCGCCAGGCTGCGGCGCAGGGGCAGGAGGCGGTAGCGCGGCTT
>JAAGNO010018395.1:9778-45420 GCA_033439905.1 Ceryle rudis
ACAGAGGAACTGCGAACTGTGGGAATTCGCTTTCTCGAGCTGGAAATGCCATTAAGGCCGTAGAAAGCAGAGCTGGAATCGGTGTCGTGCGCTCCGCTGGTGTGTAAGTCCCAGAAGTTGTAAAATAAGTCAGCAGGAGCTAAAGCACACCCGCTTAAAAAAAAAACAAAAAAAAAAAAAAAAAAAAGACAAAGGCAACAAAAAACCGGGCGCTTGCACTTACTTACTGTGTTTTTATACTTTCTCCCCTTAGGGGGCAGAGCTGGAGGAAGCGGAGTTACAAGTGAAGTGCTGCTGTTAAAGCATCCCGAGGTGTTCTTGAGCTGTGTACGCTCTTGCGGAGAAAGTCAGGGAGCTGCTCCCGGGCTGGGGGATGTAGCGCCGGTTTACGAAGTACTGAGCTTTTCCCACCCCTTTTTAAGGAGGGGTGGAAGGAAGGAAGGGACCAGAAATAGACTGCTGACAGCTTCTTATGCTTGCTTTCCTTTCCCTCATGCTGCTTACATCTTGTTCAGCTCTGCTGGAGCCCCTTGGATCATTTGAATGCTGTCTTTTGTTTCTAGCTCTGATTATCTGAGGTCAGCTGAAATGACTGAAGTGATGATGAACACCCCAGCTATGGATGAAATTGGGCTAAGCCCCCGCAAGGATGGCCTGTCATATCAGGTGAGTGCTCTGGCTGCTCAGGCTGTAATCCCCTACAGAATTGCCTGGGCTGGACTGCAAGCTTGGTCTAATGTACCTTTCTATAGCCTGACCTAATAGCAGGTCTTGCTGTAGTGAGAGCTAGTCAACAGATTGGAATGCTTGTTTGGCAGGAGCTGGTTGTCTAAAATACTGTTCGCTATCAGACTGGATGGGCAAAGGACTTGGTTGTTTGTGAAGTGATCAAGCCCCCGCTTGTTCAGCATTCATGAGAGCTCAGTGGGAGATGTGAAGATCAGTTAAAGGGGCTCACATCATCCACGGGATTGAGAGGACTCTTGAGATCTCTTTGTAACATTGTATACAAATGATCTGCCTAGAGCAGAAGGGAGTTGTTTATATGGCACTTGAATTTTTTGTTCTGTTTATTGGTTTTCCTGCCTGATGGGCATGCTTGGGTGGGTTAACAAGTCTTGTAAAAGATACAGTGAGTCCAGAGGCAGCCTAAACAAGCCTTGAAATGTCACTGGAGTTACCATACCTAAAGGCATGAGCTACATTCATTCAATGTGATTAGCTGTTAACCTTTTGATCAATGACTGGGTTTAGAGACTAGTTTGAGCCTTAATCCTTTAGTCTCGCTATCCCTTTCATTTCCTAGCTTATAGTCAACCAAAGGGTGAGTTGTGCATTCTAGCCTACAAGATCCCTGTTTTCCTGCTCTTCCAGGAGACTTCTTGAGATTTAACACAGGTGCTGAGTTCATCAGTAGCATCTGGTCTGTGCATTGTGTGACTCTTATCAGCAGATCCCGATGCAGGGTTCTTCCTTTGAGATGTTACACAACCTGCACAGAGGCAGTTGCTCCAAGTATGCATTCAAATGAGGTGTGCTGTTGTACGGTTGCATATTTACATCTGAAAAAGAGCTACAAGGCAGTGATAGTGCACTGAAGCATGAAATCATCTGAACTTTGGGCCATGGCTGAGGCCTCCAGCAGAAGACAAAACTGTGGGGAGGAAAAGAGGATGCATTGCTTTTATTTTTGGTCAGAATTCTGGATCTGGGTAGTGCAAGTTGTTTGGTTTCTTGCCTGTGCGTGGAAATAGCTGTGCTATGTTTAAGTGCTTGATTTACTACAGGTCTTCTCTTTCCTCACCTATTAAGGATCTGTACAACAAAGGGTGGTGGTTAAACCTGAAGCAATCAAACTAGCCTGCATGGGATGTTCACTTTATGGGTCACCATGAAGAGGCTTAACCCAGTCAGGTCAAATGCCTATCTAAATTTTCCAGTGAGAAGCAGAATCTAGGTGTCCTGCTTGTTCTAATGCTTGCTTCAGCAAGGTTTTTCACCAGGTGCTAATGCTCTTGATAAGTCTGCTTGGGCCAACTGGGTAACAAGGCTGTTCAGTTTTGAGTGGATCATCTGAACCTGAAGGTGTATGAATCATAAATGCTGACGACTCATATCTGTGCTGGGCTTTTGTATCTTGTATCTCTTCTCTGTAACTATCTAGTCATCTATGACTTTTCCCAAATACCCGCAAGAGCTGTGAAGGGCCTGCTGCTACTTCACCTTGATGAAAGGCAAACTGATGGCAGCAAGGGTTGAGGTGTTGGAACATAAGATCCTGATGGGGTACTAGCAGCCTGTGGGCTGTGTATGAGATCTGCCTCGGTCATGGTTTAGGGTCAGGGCAGCCCCTTAGACCTATAACAGATGCTGTCTGCTAACCCCCCTCCCTTCCCAAAGGGGAAGAGAAAGGGAATAAGGGGGAGAGACTTAGTGATTAGAAGAGGAAACCAGAACAGCTTTAATGAAAATTAAAATAATAATGAAAATGGAATATATACAAATCTAGCATCGAGCCCAACCCCCTGATGGTAATTACATCACCACTGATGCTGTGGATCAGGCACCGGGGGAGTCCCAGACTGGGTCCCGCAGCAGACAGGAGCTGTGTTCAGGAGCTGGATTCTGGTACCAGATTCAGGAACACACCGATTGGGATTGAAGGCATAATGGACAGAGTCCTCCTTGGATGCTCCGAGGAAGGAGATGAAGGAGAACCTAAGCCAGCTGAGCAAAGCTGGCAAAGAGGTCCAAGAGGGGAGAAGAGCCTGGGAGCCCCCAGAGAGAGTGAGCTATAGACCCTCCAGATCCCTCAGCTTTATACCTAATATGTTGTCTATGGGCTGGAATCCCTCGTTGGGCAGTTTGGGGTCACCTGCCCTGTCCGCTCCTCCCTGCAGGTGCGGCCTTTCACTTGCCTGCACCCCCCAATGTGGTACACAAGATCCAGCAGGGGCCTTGGTCTGCACACCCATCCTGGGTAGTAACTCTACACAGGGGGTGTTATCACTGCCAGCAGCAGACACTGTCTGTGACAACAGGCTGCTGACTTCAGACAGTGCAGTTAGAAGAACTGAGATGAAAAGTAAAATCACTGAACAGAACCAGCTCTGTTCTCACCCAAACTATGACACCCCTGCAAAGGCAGCACACTGGGTCCAGAAGAATTCATGGTTTCCTAACTGACTGGAAAGCAAGCTTAATCAGAATTGCATCAATAGCAGCCCAATGGAGTTGTCTGCATTATCTCCATATGATGACTTAATCATTCCAGAGGGGGGCTGTTTGGTGATTTGAATGTTGGAGTTTCTGAACTCTGTTACATTTCCTCTGACAGAGTCACTTAAAATTTATACTTCAGTTTCCAGTTTAAAAACTAGGTTCACACTTTGGGAATTGAAAGGCAGCTAGAACAAGACAGGTTGAAAGAACAGAAGCTAACAAAAGAGGTCCCAGACTTTCGGATAGTTGGTTTCCTTGCTCATTTGTTTTTGGGTTTTTTTTTGCTTGGTTGGGTTTTGTTTTTGTTTTTATTTTTTAAGGCTACCTCCAGGTCAGCCAGAATGTTATTTTGCCCTGGAAGATCCTCAGCAGGAGAGCCTGAAAACCTCCACCTTCTCCAGGTTTTACTTGCTCTCCTAGATGATTACGGTTGTCTTTGTTTTAGCACAGCCCTGAAAGACTGACCTATATTTCAAAACAGGCTAGGAGACAATTAATTTCTTCGGACCCTTCTTGGATGATGTCCCAAAGTATCCATAGAGCCTGCCAAGCAAGACATCAACAAAGGATTACAATTTTCTGATGGAGCAGTTTGTTGATGGTTTGTTTCCTACATTGTGATAGAAACATTCTGGCCAGGTGAAAGGAAGACAAGAGCTTCCTATTAATCATTTACACTTCACAAATGAATTAAGTAACAATGGGTCAGTCTTTTAATCTTACTGCATCTTAATTGTTTGCCTTTAAAATAAACTGAAATCACTCTCATGAACATAGTGTATAGTTGAGAGACTTTTGCAAGTACTAATTCGTATTTGGCAAAGATGTGAGTGGTGACGCAAGACTAAAACTGGGAGTGACAACAGGCCTGGTTCTCAGTTACAGTGAGCCCACTGAGGCAGCATGAAAGGGTATCGGCAAGGATGGAGCTTTGGGGTTTCCTCCGTGAATTTCTCTAGTAGCCTTCTGAATGCAGGTACCACTTTGTCCAGATTGCTTTCTGTATGCCAAAAGGCTTAAGTGGATTCAAAGGGTAATGACACAAATTAATGTCAGAAAAATGCATCAAGGTCTTTGAAAAAGAAAGTTGTGGCTTCCCCCAAAAATCTTAGACATCAGCTCTGGGGAAGAGTGAGTATGATCACAGTAGACTGTTCTGCAGGTCTTCTGAGACTTATTGGCAGCCCTGCGGATCAAGGACAGTAGCCATCAAAAAGTGGTTTGATTTGTTCAGACATGAAACAAACAGGCAAATGAAGGAGAATACTTTTCCAGCATGAAATACTCCCTTATTGCCCTCCTCCATTTCCTCCCATCAATCATTTTCAATCAAATAAAATGGCAGGTTGTTTTTAGGTTGTTTTTGTTTGTCCTATTTCAAAACTTGAGTGTAGATGTTTTAATGAAGCGTTGCCCTTTGGGAAACTGCAAACAAACAATTTTAGCCTTCACTCAGAAATGTCTGTTGCCAACAAACTTAATACCAACATCAGTTCATAATCAGATTTTGACTGACCTAAATCTGTATTTTTCAACAAGTGCAATATTAAAATGGGAAAATGTCCAACCCTGAATGGGCACAACCGTTAGAAGAGCTGTTCTCATTTACAGCCTCACTCTTGTCTTTTCCAAATGTTTAAGATAAAGAAGGGATTCAATTCTATGTCATCATGACCTGCATCAAACTTCAGTACAAACAGTGTGAAGAGGTTTATTTTCAAAAGTCAGTGCCGACTCTGGCCACGCAGAATGCTCACACAGTTTATTAGAAGAGCCGAGAGGTTCTTGAACAGTTCTTAACCACCACATTCAGCTTGATTCTGTTAATGCTTGGATAGACATCCAAGCAAAAAAGCCAAGAAAATCCTACTGAAACAAGAAATAACTATGTTTTAATCACCTGTTGAATTGTACTGTTTCAGTGTATCCTTTTTTGATTGCTTTATAATCTTAAAAACAAAGCAAAACAAAACCAGAAGGAAACCTACTTCCCTTCATAATTATTTCTGTTACTATCCCCAACAAATGATCACAAACTTAAAAAGCAAATCATTTGCTTTTCTTTTAAAGTGTTTGAAGCTTCTGTTGTATTCAGCACTTGGCAGAGAAGAGCCCATAAAGACACTGCCCTTAGAAGGAAAAATTATTTGCTTTCCTCAGGCCCTAATCCAGAGAGGTGCAGAGCAACCTCAGCTCCTCCTGAAGTCGAGACAAGGTCCTTGGAGATTAGGACTTCTGAGATTGCTTTATTTCCATTTACTTCAGACTTGTAAGTCTTTGTTTTTCATCTTTCTTTAAAGTTATTTTAATTAAAACAAGTCAGGAAATCCCACATTTCAGCAAAGCAAGGTCCAAAACAGCTGTGTCTCTTTCTGTTTCCTTACCAGGTCCTCTTAGGAGTTAGGCCTCCAATTTAAAAGCATGTTGCATTCATGTGAAGGGAGAATGGAAATTTCCACTCTGTGCATTTTCCCTAGAATATCGCTGTTGGGAACTGCTCAGCACAAACAAACAAATTTGCCAGAGAAGAAAGTGTAACTTCCATCTTCCTAATACATGCGTCCTTTGACATTGAAGCAAATCATACAAAACTAACATGCTGCCCACGTGGAAAACCTGTGCTTCTATCCCAGTGCCAGACAACAAGGAGTTACCAGTGCAAAGCAGTGGTGAAAAGCTAGGGTGCATTCTAGGGTGCATCAGGCCCAGCTTTGGCGGTGGAGACAAGGAAAGCCCATATACAATGTTGGTAAGGCCTTGCTTCAGATACTTCAGTTCCTGTCACCATTCAAAAAAGATACACTGAAATTAGAAGGGGTGCAGAGAAGGGTTTCAAAGATAGGTTCAGTAACAGGTGCTCTATCATACAAAGATTAAAAGAGCTTGGTTCGTTTGGCCTAGCAAAACAAGACACAAGATGGGAAATAATGACTCTTTATAGAAATATTGAGGATTAAATATTGGGGTGGGGGGGAGGCAGAGAAGAATTATTTAGACTAAAGGATAATGCTGGAACAAGATCAAATGGATATAAATTGGTCATGAATAAATTTAGACTGGAAATTGGGGTAAGGTTTCCAGCCACTGAAAGAATGACATTCTGGAATAGCTTTTCAAATAGACTAGTGTTAAGCAAAGAACTTCAATTTATACTTGTGATATAAGTCTTTGAATAATCAAGTGGGTTTAAAAAAAAAAAAAACCACCCAAACTTCATCAACTATTTGTTGAAGGTGTTTCTTACGCTACATATTTACATAAAATCTATTCTGTACTGTGGAGCTTCTACTGATTACCTGCCAGGGACAGGAAGAATCTTTTTCCACTTCATATACAATTTTGCTTCTTGGCAAAATTTTACCTTCGTCATGAAGTATCAGGAATTAGCAACAGAGGAAGAGAAAAAGTAGATGCACAAGCATTCCTCAAAGTATTAAGATCTTCTAGGTGGTTTTGATTATGTTTGTGTCCACTGACCTGGGTTTCCACTGAGAGAGATGAGATCTCATGTCATATCTCAAGTCAGTAGATAATTTCTCCCTAGTCTGGCTTTTTACTGAAGGGCATAGACTTGTCCACCACTTAAAACCACCTGAGAATTTAATCTAAAATATCCTAAATATTCCTATATCCAAAATATTGACAAAGTCAATCTCTTGCTTCCTTTCTGTCAGATGATGCATGCAGCTGAAGGGCTTTGACAACAGTCAGAAATTCATGACAAGGTGTGAAAAGTGTTCCATACTGGGCAAGGGCTGGTGATGTGCAGTGCTGTTTCCTATTCCTTGCATCCAGAAATGAGTCAAAATCCTGAGATTCTTCAGTATGGTGAGACCTGAGAAGAGGCAGCATTCTGTCACAGTGGTAATTATACTGCATCACCACTGAGATGCACATCAGCCGTGAACTTCTCCACCCCAAAACCAGCTCTAAGTGAGTAGTGCAAAGCAGGCCCACTCAATTTAGGGTCAGTTTTCCATAGTATTTTCCTTGCATTACCTGCCAGCATTTCTGTAAGGCAATTGGACTTACTCTCCATCCCAGTACCATCATGCTGAAGCTTCTTGCAAGGCAGAGTTTTAAACAGACCTTAGGCAAAACTCAATCCTGCCTTTTCCTCTGAAAACAATCCTAGCCTTTCTGCCCATTCTGGACATTATTGCCAGCCTCTCCTTCCATCGAACCTGACCCGTGTCAAGATCTGACATTAAAAACCGTTTCCCTCCTACAAGATGTTTGTGGCTTCCTACAGCTCACTCTCTGCTCATCTATCTGTTTGATCTGCTAACTGTACAGGGCCAGCTGATTCCCAGGTCCCTGCTCTGTGCTAAGACAACATAACCTGTTACAGTATTCCCATTGCCCATGAAGCCCACCTGCTTTAGAGCTGATGTTAACATTTACAATTAGGAATGCTCTAAATAAATTGTTTACTCTTTCCTTATGTACCCCAGAAGAAAATCCACTTGGTCCTGCAGGTTCTGCTTACACTAGTAGCCCATTGTCTCCAGTACAGACACACGTCTTTGTAAGTAAAGGTTAAAGGATTAAGTCTTTGAATTCTGTCACTCATGCAAACTCCGTCTCTCAACTGCTTTACAGAAACCAGTAGTGTAGCTTCAGAGGCAAATAAGAGCAGGAAGACAGAAGTAATGGGGAAGGAAGGAGTTTTCAACTGAGATTTTAAATGAGATGGAAAGCAAATGAAGCAGAGAAATATAGACAGGCCTGTACCAGATGGCAGGAGGCATAGAGGAGAAGTTTCTCATCCTACCTTGGGCCAGATTGCATGGAGGAACAGAGAATAAGCAAAACTTGATTAAATTAAAGGGCATTACATGTAGAAAAAGTAAAAAAAAGATAAATGCTTCTCTGCACAGAATGCAGTCAACCTGTAGAATATACTGCAGAGAAAGTCATAGAGTTAAATACTAAGGCAGGATTTTTATAAGAGTTTGATCATTGTGTGATAATTAATAACACACAGAGCAGTGTCAGGTAACTTAAAGGGAATCAAATTTCAAAGCTTCCTAAGATAAACCATCCCCTACCAGTGTCAGCAAGACATGTTAACCTTGGGATGTAAGGGCTCAAAATCCCACCACTAACTGGGAGCATTAGAGGGGTGTGTTGCCATCTGCAAGAACTGAATACCGATCCCTGCTGGAGACCAGGCACTTGACCACGGCTGATGCTGTTTCTCTGTGACCTTGGTGCTATTTGTGCTCACCAGTTATGCCGTTCATGTTCATTTGGGTATTCAAATCTGAGTATTTCTTCCTTTGTATAGTCAGGGAAAAAGTGAAGTGATGCGCATCCCTAGCCGCACTCCTGGAGGATTACTGAAGGTCAAAGCTAGGATAACCAGCATTTACTTCATGCAGGGCTGCTGTTATCTAAGCAGTTCAATTAAGATGAGGCTGGAAGGAAAGCAGCTGGGGCTTTAAAAAGCTCCCGTCTTCATGACCCATACATTTTATCTGCTTGCCTCCTGTTCTCAGAGAACCCTGGGACTCCCCAAAATGTATCCAATATATTGGGACCTTCAGTTACTGCTCCCCAACCCCCCCAGCTACTTTTCCTCACAGGGATCTTTGGGATGTTTCAGTTTAGCAATGAAAGTTACATCAATTTCATTTGGAGAAAATACAAGCAAAAATTTTTAAAGATATGATAGGGAAATTCCTTCTTTCCTTTTTAACCTGCTGCATTCATCAGTTACAGGAACATTCTCTGCTCTCATCAACCTTTGCATCTGCATTTGACTACCCATATGATCTGATGCAGTCCTTCCTCTTTTCTGCGGGACTCCCGGCTCAACAGTCCTGCCATGCACAGACGGTGCTGGGCTCAGCATGAACTGTAGTGTAACAGCTACACGCCAGCTGGTGAGGGGCATTACAGCATTGGTAACCAGCTCTGAATAAAAGCACAGTAGTTAAAGCATTTATTCAGGAAGGGAGGGATGAGGATTCATTAGGAACGTGCATAGAAAGAAACTTGAATTTGGGTAGCAGACATGGATAAAGCACTTCTGTCTCTGCTGAAGCCATCTCCTGTGCCAACTAAAACCACTAAATTCACTTGCCATAAAAACGGAAAGAGAGAGAAACTCCAGGAGAATGAGTGGAATAGCGCTGGGATAGTTGGAGGTCAACAGAGCAGAGAAGCAGGAGCATATGCTGCTGGTGTGAAGTAGGCATAAGGGCTGAGGGACAGAAATATTCTGCATGCATCCTCTGTTACCAGCTGGAAGCACAGGTGAGAAACACAAGGGACTTCCTATTGTGTGGTTATTTCAATTGCTACCTCTTTGCTTCCAGAAGTAGCAGGGCTAAAGGCTGCAAATCACATTCCAGCCTACTCTAACCAGGCCAGGCTCTAAGGAGTCTAACTCTTCACTTAAAAAGACAAAACTAATTACCAACAACCTGCTTCTGAGAACAAAACAACCAGGTTGCTAGTGAAGGACAAAGAGGACCCCATTCCATCTGAAAAGACAATTCCACCCCACCCCACTTTTCTTTTTAATGTCTCCTTTAATAGCCATCTTTCTGAGTTAGAATACAGTATTTATTCTTATTGTCCAAAGTGTGGCCCCAAGGATTTTAATGGTAACACTATTTTTATTCTGTTTAATGGAAAAGGAGATGCCTTCTAGGTGGGATATGAAGAATTACACAGTCTGGATAATATGTTCTATCATGGTCTTCCCATTTGGCTTGGGAGTCATGTAACAACACAGACTGAAGCCCAGAATTTAGGTGTTGGAAGAGAGGGAGGGTTTTATCTGCTTGCCACTCTAGTTAGGTTCCCTTTACTCATTTGGCTTCCTTGCCCAGAAACAGGACCAAAAATGATCCATGAGAGAAAACTAACAAAACAACCATAAAAAGAGGTCTTGTTTTATGACATGCACCATTGGTATTGCAGCATTCTGCCTATGTGGGCATATTTTCTAACACATTATGCAAAAACAAGTCAGGGAAGATGCTGAGGATTGTAATTTTCTAATTTAATTCTGCCATTTCCAGTAATGGAAAGCCATACTATGGCTATTTGTCTTCATAAGTGACAGATGCATTTCATTAAAACTTCCTTAAATAATTTCTCATGGCACTTGAAGGAGGAAAAAAAGGAGTGAGAAGATATCCATTTTGTAAGCACACACACATTGATGTTTTGAGAGCTGTTAAACACGCAAATGATCTACAACATTGCATTAAAGAGGTCAAGGAAAAAGACATTTGTCTGGTGTTTTTTGAAATGTTGATGCCTGTTGAACACATCATGAAATAATCTGACATTGACTGTTGCTGGATGAAAATACACTAATAATATCACTGTACAGTGATATAATGACTGCCACTTGGGAGAATCCCAGAGCTCGATGTAATGCTGTGACAGGCAGATGCTTCCCCTCCAGATACTGCTGAAATGCTGCCATGTAGGAGCAGGAGGATGAAGCAGCTGTAGAGCAAGTGACTCTGCAGAATAATTTGGTCAAGAAGTGAAGAACTTTGTATTCGGTTGAAATTGCATTTAAATAAGCAATGTTTCAGGGCAGGTGAATATTAACCTGATTTTCTTTCTGTGCCAGACAACTGATAGTGGAGCAATAGCATCTCTTTTGAAGAAATCTGCATCACGTGCTGATGCACTTCTAAAGGGTGGATGTTCTGTGTGAAGTCCTAGCCCAGGTCTTAGCATATAGGAGTTGCAAGGAGGCAATGAAAGCATCAGAGCAGGGAGAACCGCAGGTGAGATGATAGACCATTTTTCTGTTGTTCTCATATTCCATACATCTTAGGGAAGCTTGGAGGCTTGAAACAGTGCCTAGAGGGTCATTAGGTCAAGGAAAATTGCCAATGCATCTAAATCATTCTCCTCACCCATTCCGTAAGGCCATACAGAAAAAGATGGGATGGAGTGGTTTAGAGGTAGCATTGTCATTATGTGCTCCCCAGTTCCCCTTAGAATGACTTTTTATCTTAGGGGCTTGGCAAAAAGGGACACAGTGGCACAGAGAGCCTTGCCCAAACTTGTGTCTCACAAGCCTATTATCCTGTCTAGCAGCACCCAACAGTGATCGCAAAAAGGCCAGTGGCTACGTGAGCTGTTGAGAAGGATTTCACCTCTAAAACAAGGAAGTACTCTTCCATACGCTGGTGGTATGGATGAAGAAGTTTTCATGGTCTGGAGACAATGCTGTTCTTACTCCAGCGTCCCCTTGTTAAGGCCCCAGAGCTGTCAAGTGAACTGGAAGAGTGCCTGCAGTCCCTGTTGCCATCCCCCTGGCATTCTGTCTATTTGGCCTCAGCACCTTTCCCCGACTCTACATTTGCTCTTATCTCACTGAGGAAATAAACCCAAGTGAATAAGCTATTCAAGAAACACTGACTTCTTTTTGGTTCATGAATCTTGCAACCTCTTCTCACTGTTATTCAGAACTACTCACTGAACATGCTCTATTTGTAATTCTTCCCCAGTGGAGTTTGTTGACAAAGAAGTCACGGTGAGTACTAAAGCAACATAAATCAGCACGGACTAGACAGGTGGTCTCCCTACACCGACTGAAGAAACACCAGCTCTCTGACTAAGAAGTTACCCTCTTTATGGAATCATTAGCAAATAAGCCAAATCCTGCTTCCTCCAGTGTGCTTTAGAAGATGTGTTTTCCATAGTAGACTGCTCTTATTACTTTTCAGAAAGGCAGATCCACTGGGTTCAGAGCAGCATTACCCAGGGATTGCTACAAAAGACCAGACTTTGGGGCCAGGGTCTGCCTCCTCCCTCCAGCCACCCTGGAACCCGCTATGAATGTCAGGATTCTCACTGCTCTTTGTACTTCACCGGGAATCTACCTCCTCTGAACACTCCAACTCTAAAGGTATTTTATATCATGGCCATTCCCAAGTTACCTGAACCTGTTTCCTAGTCAGCACTGGGTCTCTCAAACATAGGACCTCAGTCATAAGTAGGAGTTCAGCACACAAACTGGGGCCAGCACACTTAAGACTTACTCCTACATTGCTCATGAAGTCAGTCTTTACTCATGTACTATGGCAATGCTGCATGAGAAGGTGAGGCACAACTCCTGTAGGGCTCATCTCTTGCTCTGTTTTCTGGTGTTATTACCACTGACGCTTAGTCACGCCAAAGTCATGACAGTTGCCATTGAGTCATGATGGCAGGTGTCTCCAGTTGGCCTGCACTGCCAGCGGATGAGACTACCTATTTGGGCAGAGAGGACTAGTGCAGAGGAAGTCATACAGGGAGCGACTCAGGGGAGTTAGGCTGGCAGCAGGAACTGATGTTGTCAGCTCTTCAATAAAACCAGGCTTCAGAGGAGGCTGAGCTTTCTTACTCATGCTCTGGTGTTCAGAGCATGACTCAACTCATTCACACCACACAGCACTCAGAGGCCAGCCACACGGAAAGTCTATCATCTGCAGCATTTCAACTGGATTGTTCCTGCCATTGCCTCTTCCTTTCCCCTGGTGTGTCTGTCAGGTGATTAGTCAGGGCTGACATTCAGTGCTTAATGGTTACCAAAAAGAAGTCAAGGAAGGAAGTAAAAATTTCCCTTGCAGTTAATTGCTGGCCACACTGTGGAACTCATCAAACTTTGAGGAAGTAATTGAAGCTATTTGCACTTGTGGAAAATGGGAAAGACAAAAGTAAAGGAAATTGCTCGTTGTTCTGTTCTCAGCACCACAGCTATTACTCTCCTGTTGGATGAGATTCCTTTAAAAGAAATGGCTTCCAGCTATAGGATAAAAAGACCATTAGGATTTTGTTTAGTTTGTTTGTTTTGAAAAAGTCCTTTTCATGCTTCCTCTGATGCATAAAGGCAATCTCGGTGTATGCAAGAAACACTCCCCTGGAAAATGAGGAGGCCCAGCTGAACACACTGCTCTGGCAGCTTCACCTGTCAAATATTTAACAGTGAGGAGGGTTAACTAGAGCTCTTAGTGGATCTGAAACACGCTAGAGAAAGAACACTTTTGTCAGAAATTGTTCTTATACGTAAAAATATAACTTTGTAATAGAAATGGCAGGTCTGCACTTTTGCTGAGTGTTTGGAATGGCCAGTAACAGAGACTTCATTAAGGTTTACTATCAGATGAAGCACATGCAGCAAATACAATAAATACACTGTCCTGCGCATCAGGTCTCTGACTTTGAATGGACAGACTAGTCCATCCTACCAGGACAATGGATCCCCAAGGTGGCCTTGGATCCCTCTGAACACACCCACTGCTCATATTTCCTGGAATGCTCCTTGGAGAGCACTGTAGCAGTAGTTTCTCCCAAGACCAGATTCCGTAACAGGCAACCACAAGACTGGACCTGTGCAGGCAATAAGGGCTTTCTGAGACCTACTTCCATGTGACCCAGGCATGCCAAGAATTTAGCTTGATACCTCTATCTTGGTTTTCATCTAATGTGAATCACCTCCCTCTTGAGGTACAGGTTCATGTAGCAGTACTTAAAATTGAGACCTGAAGAAACTCAGAGTGCTTCACAAAACTCGATGTACATGAAAAGCGTCTCCTGCCAGACCTTATGGGGCCTCAGCAGAATATGACAACATTGAAATGAGTGGTAATATACTAAACCAGATCATCAGGTGACATAAATGTCCGGTACCATGGTCTTCAAGCCATTTGTAGTTTAAAATCTACATCAGTAGGAGTAGCAGGCAGAAGGAGAGAGTGTCAAAAGTTTTACTTCCCCTTTTCCTTTGTTATTTTATTATCACTGTTATAGACCCATAGCACTCCTTTCTGTCTCATTACAAGGATAAAAAAAATGAGTCAATTTGTAGTACATGATACAGTAACTTGTGACTGGTTTATATGATATGATACCAGCTGCACTGGTCCCATCCACAGTGACAAGTAATTGGGTTAATACCACTGGATAGAGTTTTTCTTTTCCAGAATGATACATTTTGGTTTTACATCTGCAGAGAAGCAAGGGAGGAACTAACAAAGAAAATAAAAGATAACTTCTTCTTGTTGTTGCATAATTTTAGTAAGATTTAAACTTACTTCCACTGGAGTTGGGCCCACACAAGTGATGTACTCGTGGAAATGCTATGGGGATGAGAAGTATGTACAAACTGAAATATTTAATCAGAAACTGACATGAACCTTACTGAATGTCCAGGCCATTTTACATTAAGTGAGAGCACCTGAAAGCAGTGACAGAGGCACAAAAGTGACCACTAGAGAGTTTCGAGGCAAAAAACTTAGCCTTTTTTTTTTTTTTTTTTAAGGGATACTATTTTAAATTTAGGTGGAAAATCAATTAAATCCCTGTAATAAAGCTGCAAAGTGTTCTGACATTTTCTGATTGTCAGCAGGATTGAGAGTTACATGGATTTGTCAGATGGCACATGAGAAAATGCAAAGTATGGTGGAACACATGACATGCATGTAGGAGTTAAGTCCTGCTTTCATTTGTGCCATGCAGACTCTTGGTAGAAACAACTTCTGGATGTTCACTAGGGTATATGAAGTCAGAATTTTATACCATGACTTGCCTTTTAAGGCATTCCATTACCTATGATGTTTTAAGGGCATCCATGTGGATATACACAGAATGTTTCCATGAAGATATACATGGAAACAGCTCCTCTGAAATCTGCAACTACTTACATCAGTTGAATGTTAGGCTCTGATTCTGGGGTTTGTTTCTTTCTTCCTTTATCTTTCCTCTTATGTTCACTGCATGTAATTGATGCAATTAAGGTTTTTCTTTTCACCTCTGCAAGGCCCATTTTTAAAAGGTATCTTGTCACTTTTCCACTGCTCTTGCCCTCCCTCTTCCTTCTGACTCTATCAGAGACTCCGTCTTTCCTCCAGTCTCTCTGCACAACCTTGCATTCTGCATATTGACCTTTCATATGCTGCCATTTGGATCACCAGCTCTAGCCATTACATTAGCAACACACAATTACACCCTCAAGGTAGACTCAAGTGCAGATCCTACCTCTACAGAAATGCCTTAATGAATGCAAAGATGCTGATGTATGTTTGAAGTATGTTTTCAGCTCACGTACTAGAGAAGGATTCTGCAGAGACTTGAAACCGTGGGTAGTGATGGGAGCACTTCCCAAATGTTTCCGTTCCACAGAGTGCCCTCTGCATGGTGCTGTTCTCTGAAGTGCCCATGCATTATATTTTTTTCTAGAGGTTATTGCCAAAGCCACCCCCAGTTGTCATAGGGGGGCTGTCACATCTAGTGAGCTCAGATGGGTAGCTCTTGGTTGGGGCGAGGACATGGCACTTTCTAAAGAAGTGTTATTTGATCAGTCCTGCCTTTGGTATGAACCACCATCCTGATATGCTGTAGTTTGATTATAATCTGTTGCTGTTTTGGGAGTGTGATGTCATCATTAAAGTACCTGTGACTTTTTTCTTTTTTTCTTTTTTTTTTTTTCTTTCATAACTCAACACACATTTTTCTGTGAGCAAGCAACATCAGAACTGAAACTACTCAGGCCTTCCTCCCAACAAAAGCACAAATCTGACAATGAAATGTCAAATCTGACACACGAAAGAATTTGCCTGGTGGCTATGTGGGTAATAAACATAGAGTTATGTGGAGCATGATCTGTTGTGGTTTCACCCCAGCCAGCAACTAAACCTCCTTTTGCACTCATTAAAGCAAGGCTTATTCAAACCTTGTTCCTCAGAGAAAAGAGTTTTTTTCACCAAAATCTTCCTGAGGAGAGGAGATGCTGGGTCGATCAGCCTATGGCCCCACCAGCAAACTCATGCAGCCTCCCAGCTGGGGCAGGTCTTCCTCAGAGCTAGCACTGCCTGATAACGAGGCTTTTGAGACAGAATTTCAAATATGCAATGTATTTTTGCTGGGCTTGAAAGAATCAACTGCAGCAAAACCAAGGCATTCTTACAACATGGGCTCTGCAGGATAAACATTACTCTGAAACTCTGCAAGGCTTTTGGAAGTGGGAGAATATGGCATTTTTCTGTATATCCTGCAGAAAGGAGAGCTGGTGCACACATATATGGAAGCTTAGGTCAATATTCATCATCCAAGGATTTGAGTCCAATGAAATCACCTAGTTTTTTCTAATTAACTAGACAAACCTGCTTGATTTACAAAAAGCTGGGCAACAAGGCAACCCATAGCTGAGGGTTTCTAAGCAGTTTTATCCCTCCTAGGATAAAACCCTTGTGCTACAAGGGTTGAACATTTCTTTTTCCTTTGCCTGCAGGGCTGCAGTGCCACATGGGTAGCAACACTGCTGCTGGTACAGAATCTCCACAGATCCCCTCCCTCCAGTCAGTGGTGTACTGCTCTAGTATCATCCTCATGGCAAACTTTAACTCAATAGCCAAGCCACAAATCTGAGATGAAGAGTTTGTTTGCAGAAAAATGCAGCATTATGACGTAACCTAGGCAATGAGTGAAGTCTGAATGCATTTGGGACAATCATTTATGACTGTCAAAAAGGAAAAAAAGTATGAGAGGAAGATTGCTACTTTTGATTTTGGCATTTTCTGATATAAATCTTTTTGGTTTTCATCCCAATGAGATCTTTCAAAGCCAAATTCAGTCGCATTTACTTTTCAAATATTAAAACAAATGAGTCTCCCAGAAACACACAACTGAAGCTCAACGTAAAGCCTCTTGGTCAGGTTTCACTCTGGGATAACTCAGCCACATACATATTTTCCTGCTTTACCCATGCTGTTGCAGAACAGAGAATAAACTGTTTGCACAGCTCAACTGTTAGAACACAATTCCACATTCCACCTGCTCAGGAAGCAGGTGCTGGTGGAAAATAGAGTGTTCACAACCAGCACAGGTTCCCATGGACACACCTTTAATGCAGAACATGGAAATATACAATAAAAATATTTATGCAAAAATTGAAGAATGGGCTGCAAGCTCTCAGCATATAATTCTGTTTTCAGAGGAATAAGCAATTCTTCACATGCTCTGGCAAATTTTAGCCTAATTAAAAGAACAAGTAGGTAACTACTGACAATATATGTGGATAAATTAGAGCAACAATCTCCTCAGAAATTTATGAGGACTTTGATGAGGTGCAGATAGGCCCCTTACAGCAAAGATCTTAGGGAGTCTGGAGGACTCAGGATTCAAAATATACGTGTTCTATGAAAATTTGCAACTCAGGGCCAGTTTTGTTCAGTTGCACTAACAGGAATGCAGAGCAGCAGAGAAAACCATCACCACATGTATGGCGGTCACTGTTAAATGCTAAATGACTTGTTTACTCTGCTGTGCTCTGCTGTCACATTTTTTCTTTGAATTCCTGAAAACTGACATCTCTTCGTCTGGTTCCACTCATACTTTAATATCATCTCCAAAAAAGTGTCTGGGAATGTCAGCAGAATTATATTAATGTTGATTCCCCTTAATATCATCAAAAGCTGTAAGCAAGGAAGGGGATCTGCTCATTGATGGCAGCAGGTTTCTGAGATTCTGGTCTGACATCGCAAGGCAGCGTTGACTGTCCAACACTCAGTGTGTATGTAGAGAATCATGGTTCTTTGAAGGAAACCTTCCTTGCATTGAAGGACATCTTCACTGGGGATGTTTTTAAACAGACATTTGTGAACTATCATGCAATTCTAGCATTTAAAAAAAAGCCCTTTTCACCCTGGATCTCAGCTAAGCACACTGTCTACTGAAAGCCTGCTCATTTCACTTCCATGGTTGTCTACTTTCTGTCATCCTTAACGCACAAGGTCTGGATGTTTCCCTATGATTATATAAAATAGGAAGGATGAAGGGTGTTAAACAAAAGAATATGATGAACTGAAAAGCCCATTCTTCTCTAACTACAAGTTTGCACCTTTCTGACTCACATTCTGGCTTCCCCTGTCCCCCATCCCCCATTAAGTGCAACTTAACTGCCAGATGAGGAAAAATCCATGCTGGATCACGAGAGCCTGGCACTGTCTGACACCTTCACATCAGGAAACTCTGGCAGTGACTGCTACTGCTTCCTAATGTTTGATCCCAGGCCTCCCACACAAAGCAAGCTGCAGGAGGCTCAGTACCTTGGAGGCCAGAATGGTAAGAAACACTGATCCCTGATGTGAACACAGGAGACATGAGTCAGACGTGAGCAAGACCCAGATTACTGTGAATAACACACTATCTGAGCAATATCCGCTTAATGATGGTCAGAGAGTCAGTACAGCTCTCGCATTAAAACAACTAACATCTCCATTTTCCACAATCCACAGTAATACTGTGCCATCCAGTAATTTGCACTCCAACCTGTAAAAATCACCATTCCTTTTGCCGTCTCTAGCATTAAAAATTGGCATACTTCTCTAAGAAAAAGATAATCTTTTCACTTGTGATTTTGACCAGTAAGACAATCCCATCTCCTGCTTAACTCATCACTTTTCACTTTGAAACCTCAGTTACCATCAATGAATAAGCTGTATATTTTTGAATGTATAAGAAAATTGAGGCAGCACCTGTGCTTTTCACACTCTGAACATCTGATCAAAACAGAGTCAGGAGATTCACACACAACCTCTGCTTCAGTCTCTAGAGAACACTGCTCGCTGCCTGTACACGGTAGAGATGCAGTGGCCTTTGCACAGTTTGAATTTAGAGGTTTACAACACCTGTTCACTTCTCTAGTGAAGCTCATAGGTGGCTTTACATGTGGCACGGTCCCTTGGGTATAGTGTATTGAAAGAGTTGCCTTTGCTCTTCAGTTACTCCATTTGAGATGTGAATAGATTTCATGATATGTCAAAAAAGAAACTATGAAATGAAATGAAATCACCACAGTACCATATGCCACACTCTGCCTAGGCACAGCAAGATTAAGTTAAATTCACTATTACAGCTGCCAGAGTGAATTTGTTTGCTTTTATTGGTATATGACTCAGCTTTAATATTTTTCTAAGACAGTTCTTGATAATTCTGTGGACAGATAAGCAACTAACAACACAGAGGAGTCAGTCACTTCCTTCCAACTAGCCTAGTAAACCTATTCTGGGTATAAAGGAAGGTAAAACAAGAGAGCATCCAAATTTTCTTCTTTAGAATGGAATACTCCTAACCTTTCTGCCCTGGACAGAGTTTTCTCATTAGTGAGACAATGCATTATTCAGGGTGTAGCGTACAAAAGCTAATAAGTACTGAGTTCCTATCCTAGGTCAGAATATATTGCCTGTGGTGATCTTCAGTAGCTCCTTCCACACCCTCAATTTGTTGGACTACAAAATACGAATAACCATTTCCCCACAGCACATATGCAGTAAAGCCTTATCAAACTTTCAATAAAGTACTTGGTGAAGCTGGGATGAGACTATAAATACAGAATTGTTGCAAATTTGTGCATGTTCCTGCTAATCAGACGTGGAATTGCCCCCAATCCCAAAATAATTAGTCCTGCACCAGTGGAAAAAATCTCCTGAAGCTTCCTGAAGGGAAGGAGAAGGAAAGAAAGAGGAAAGGAGAAGAAAGGATGGATTTGCCCTTAGATATCAGATGACAGATGACCTTAATTCCCACATTTCCTAACCTTGCATTTATGTGACGTTGCACACCAGCAATATGAGCAGCTTCTTGTAAATAGCACCTTTATTTACTGCTGCTGAATTCATTTTCCTTTAAGAATATTGGTCTGCTCTCTCTATTTTCCTACAGTTTTGGACTAAACCCCATCACCACTTCCTTGTCATGAAGCGACACAGAGCACTGTGCTTCGGTTCACAGGACTGCAAAGTCTCATTTGGTCGTTTTTAACAGCAAATAGACAAAACAAATGGAGCTGACTTTCCCCTAACTACTGGGTTTTGAAGATCTCCCAAAGCAAGTCATAAATGAAATATCTGCGACATTATGTGTTTGTGGTGCCATTTCAAACACGAGCGTTTCTGTAGGCTAACCCCTATCCCCTCCTCCCACAATTTCACAGCAGTCCCTACCACTGTCACTCCCATCCTGAGGGGTTGTGTGCAAGCTGGGTATGTCTATTAGATGGAGTTAATTCCTTTCGAGCTCCTTCTGTGCATGGCTGTGACTGACAGAGACGGGTGCTGCTTGCAAGTGTCAGCGGAGCATGACCTCGAGTTAATACACTGAATGACGAAAGAAAAGAGATTCATTCAGCATGTGAACTCTATGCTGAGATTAGCCAGAAGTACCGAGCACATACAAATTGCTGTTTTGTCAGCCCAGCAGTTGGCGGAGTTTTTAAATATTCCAGCTATTCTAAACTGTCATCCTCAAGGCTAGGGCAACTAAAAAAAGAGTAGAATCAAAATAGCTTTTCCAATCCAAACGCCATTGTTTTAGATAAGAGATTTGGACCTGGATGCTTAGAGCACTGTATGATCTCTTGGCAGCTGCAGCCCTCAGTTTGATGTGAAAGGACCTGCAGTAACACACAGAGAAATGTTTGCAAAACTCAGAGAAGGGACCACAAGATATGTAGCCTTTCAGGAGCTGATGTCAGTTTAGCTCCAGCCTGGCCAGGACCAACTGGAAGTTACAAGGATCTCCACAGTCTGTCTGGCTGCTTGTGCTAATTGCTCTCATTTCAGTTGCCTCTGGACATAAGTTGGTCATCCAGATGCTATCTCTACATCTGGTGTTAGCGGAGCAGTCCAAGGCCACACAGGCCATAGGAGGTGACCTCTCACCCAAGCAGTTCTATCCAGAGCTGAGTCTCTGTCTGTCTGGGGGCTCTGCTTGCATTAGCGTTCATGGCACAGATCTTATCTGTAGTTGGCTAAAACTTTAGTAGGTTAGGAAAAACCCCAGGAGAATATCAGTGACATTTTTTGAGATTTCTCCCCAGCTATATAGTCGGCCCTTGCTTAGAATTTAAAAAACAGACCTGTTAGCAGAGGTATTGGAAGAAATAGTTTCCCTTCCTCCTCTGACTAGTTCTAGCAGTAACTATCACCAGAGCCAGGATTGCAGAGAAGATACCAAATCTCTTTCTATCTGTGCTTCCTATTGTTGACTTTGACAACTACATCCACTTAGGGTCAGATTCTATGGTACATTGCTGCTTTGAATCCAGCAGGCATTTGGGGCAGACAATAAATGCAGAATTTAGAGTATAATAACTTTGCTACTTTCAGTACAAAGAATCGTCTGTTCACCTCTCATCACTGCCTGTCTCATAGATGTCACTGTCTCCCTCATGGATGGTTCTCTTACCATTGTATCTGACCATGTGTTCAAAACCTCTGCATCATCTGTTCCTCTTCTACGCTTAACTGAACGAGCTGCTTCACTGTATTTCCATTGTCATCTATCCATTTTTTGAGTCCTTTACAACAGCAAGATCTGAAGCGTTCCTGTCTTTCCTTAAAGGTGATCAAACCCTAAGACATTGCATACTATCTTCTCCTCTTTCCCTTCTCCTACCTCTCCTTTTACAGCTGCCTCAGGGAAGGGGATGTATAAAAATCTGCTTGAGAGGAAGAGAACAGTAAATGCCTTCTTTTGTGGAGGCAGCAGTATCTAACCTGGGGTTGCTGTGGCCCATTAAACTTAACAATCAGAGAAGCCGGTTTTCTTTCTGTTAATAAACTTTACTTTTTTATTACTAACCAGCAGCAGTAGCTCTTAAGAAAAAGACAGATTTTACTGAAGCCCATGGCTTATTTAATAGTAATTTATCAAGCAGATACAGTTCAGACTACCAAATTATTGGTAATACTTCTATGCAACATGTGGTTTTCCCCCAGCAACCCCCACCACGTGCTCACCCAAGCCAGAGCTGTTTAGTTTAAAAGACATGGACTGCAACTCAGGCTGATACGAAAAGTACCCCAGTTGATATTGGCCAGTTTGTCATTCTCTGTTTGCTTTTTTTCTCTATTTGTTCACTTGCTCTGCCCTCTCACATATTTTCTCTCTGCTTTTCATAAGGGTCACATACAGTGCTAAGGAGTAACCAAGGGGAGAAAGGAGAGGGCATCTATATTAACAGCTGTGCAGAATGATATACCACACTTTTATATACTACTAGTTGTCAAGTGCTTGCTCTAACGATGTGTTTTCATTCACTTGATGTTGTGGGAAAAAGCCAATGTCATTTGTTTGCAAAGACATGCGTACACAGAAGACTCATGCTGCTGAAAGGATGGATTGGTCAAACTGCCAGTGAACAGCAGAGTTGAGTCAGCAGTACAAAATTATAATTAAAAAAACAAAACCAAAAAACCCCAAAATGGAAGAAGACCCGGCAACAGTTCCTAGAGAGCTCTGCAAGCTTACTGGGACTCTGTTAATAGCCTTGCAAATGTTGTGAGTGGTGTGCAGGCAGTTGCCACTAAACAAGACTGAACTGCAGCAACTCACCATCTTTCCACAGCCTCAAATGTGGAAAATGCCTAGAGTCTGCGGTTCAGACGTGGTAAACTAGACTTGTTCTGCCACCTCCTGGCTGCACCAGACACTGAATAGAATTTAATACGCTAAACAGCCTTATTTCTATTTTATTCACTTTTGGGTCATTGGCCTGATCTCAAGTTCAGTGAGATGAGCAAGCTTCAGCCTAGTCCTGGAAAGTATACAGAAAATGAACCTCCGTTCATGGTCATGGAGACATGGTCAGTGCCTTTTGGCCCACAAATATGAAAGAAAAGCTTTGCTGTGACCTTACGCTGCACTCTACTCATACATTTTACAATACAATGAAAATATTATTAGAATTCTTTCTATACCTGCTTCCTGTATGAATGTGTCTTCTTAGAGTTTCTCTTGAAGGGGAGGGAGACCACTCCCTCTAGAGGTATCCCTGATGTTGTAGTTGTCATTTTGTCCTCTCAAATGTTTAGGAATCTCTCCTTCTTTATTGCTCTGTGGAAAGGAAGTTATGTAACCATACAGGAAAGGACTATATACTTGTTTGGTTTGTAACATGGGACTATAATATGTAAAAAAGCCTCCAGCTAATATTCTTCTTTTCTTTCTAGTTTGCAATGTCTAGCAGTATTTCCTACTAATGTTGGTGCAGGGATGGAGATAGATACTGACTTTCATCTCTGTACAGAATTCTGGCTTTATGGCTCCATAAACTGCTCCAAGAGAATAATAATATGATGTCATGATTTATAAGCACAATATAGTTTTTTACATTTTTATACAGTTTCAAATAGTATTTATTTTCACAGTTTCCTTTTATCTGAACTTCTACTCAACAGAAAGTCATAGGAAATCTCAATGAGATTGACAGCCTGGGGACATATAGGCTTTGGCAACACAAGTCTGCAGGTAAAGACAGAATCTGGGTTTCGAGCTCATGTTGCTCCAAATCTGCCCTTTAATTGTCAAGTTTACAGCCCCCCTATTATTTCACATTCATTAAGGACTGATAGTCTACTGAGGGATATTAGCCTTTAGAAAGAAGGCTAATATCTTTTCTCAGAAAAACTAAACCTAGACAAAAGCAACAGTGACTGCATTTTGAACCCCACATTATCTTTGCTCTGCAGCTGAGTAACATCAAACTCACCTGGTAGGAGCACATTCTTCCCTCAGTTTATGTGTGTGAAGAAGCAATGTATTTTTAATGAGATTTATTTTCATGACAGGAATTGCATTGACAATTTGCATTAAAGATAAGCTAATGAGCTGTTCAAGAGTAGAACTAGATTTCTCACATTTGTTTCCTTTAATTAAACCATACAGTATGTTAATTTTGGATTAAGCCCTGCCTCATGCCATCCATGAGATCAAAGTCATCCTTCCATAAAATCTCTGATCACCATTTTCCTGTCTGTTAACCCTTTGAAGACATACCTCACAGAAAAAAATAGAAGGGCATTTTGCTTTAATGTTCTACCACAAAAGCACAGTAACTTTTTTTTTTCCTATTTTGTCCCAAGTGAAATGACAATTGTTAAAATCTTCAGCCAGACAGGAATTTATATTCCCAGACAGTTTTACTTTAAGTATCTAGTAATTTATTGGAATTATCAAGTCACTTCCCATGTTAATCGAAAATAAATGATATTACATGAAACCCTAGTGACCTCCAAACGGAACTGAAACCTTTTAGGTTGCCAGTACAGATCTCTACCACATGTGCTAATAACTAATTGGTAGCAGTAGCTGTCTGTTATCATCCATACGGATCAGTTGCATGAGAGAGAAGAAACTGAATCAACAAACTTGAGGGATGTAGGAGACATACTTCATCACCAGATAATGCAGGTATTTGCCAAGAAACAAAGAAACATGGAGACTCAAGACAGCTTTGGTTTGTTTCCATGCTGGATGAGAAAAAACAGACATGGGGCTGTATAAATGCTGGTTCTGCTTTCTCCCTGCTTATTCTCCTTCCTACAATGTCAATTCCTAGTACAGTCTCCAGCTTTCGCCTTTTTTATCTGCTTTACCTGCCTGCAGGCCCTGCTCCCCACTCCTCACCCCACAGTGCCCTGCTCTCCACAGAGGAAGCTGCCAGCTATGGGTTGCAGCATGGAGCTGCACACAGGCAGATGAGCTGTCTGGGAAAAGCTGGAGGGCTGGAGGACGCTCACTAGAACTGTCACCAGCCAGGACTTTAGCTGCCAAATTCTAACAAGCTTCTGCTGAGGGGGTCCAAATTAAAATTAGTCAGAGTTTATAATTTGGCCGATTCATGTTTTCCTGGAGACAGCAAAAGGGGCTTACTTGATACTAAAAATGCCTTCTCCCTTAAAGCCTGGAAGAAGTAAGAATCATAGAATCCTAGAATCATTCTGGTTGGAAAAGACCTTTAAGATCATCAAGCCCAACCACTAACCCAGCACTGCCAGGTCACCACTAAACCATGTGCCCTCAGCACCACATGTACACAGCTTTCAAGTCCCTCTAGGGATGGTGACGCCGCCACTTCTCTGGGCAGCCTGTTCCAGGGCTTAACAACCCTTTGGGGGAGAAATTTTCCCTAATATCCAACCTAAATCTCTCCTTGACAAAGGCTACAGATTGTTCCCAATAGACAGTCTGGATTTGGCCACCTTGTTTTGGAGGCTGTATGACTTTAACTGTGCCCTGACAGGAGTTTACTAGTTTGTTGACTATCTTGTTGTTTACTAGTAGTTTGTTTGTTACCTTGCCAGTTTGTTTACTAGTAGGAAGAGATTCAAACAGGTTCATAACTCGAAAAAAATGACAATGATTGCCCAGGGAGATGGTGTGACTGTAGCTCACTCCCCACTAACTTCCCCGTCCATTTTATCATCAAAGAAACAGGCCAGTGGTACTCAAGTTGTTAAACTTGCCAAGTAAGGCAGTTAAACTACCTATTTGGAACAAGAGTTTTTAAAATTTCAGCAAAAGAAGGAAGAAGGTCATTTTTATATCCATAGCAAGAGACCAAAAAGATAGCATATCAAGCACATTTTGGCAGGAGATGAAGCAAAGGCTCATTACTTGAAGGATTCTGTAAATGTCATTAGCATCCGTACTTTTTCCCACTTGGTTCTTGTTATGACGTCTTGGCAAAGTGTCAAGAACTATTTATAAGGAAAAGGTCACGGATGCTGGCAGATAGGAGCAGATAGGATCATGAGAGCCTGAACTTGAAGAATGTTATCTGCCAAATAAAAAAAAAAAAAAAATCTTTTGGAGCTAGTGAGGAAAGATCAAAAAGAGCTAACATGGCAAAGTAACAACTGCAAAGGTAAGAATGACAGAAGATGTTTCTAAATGGTGTTCAAGAGTCCAAGTATCATAACAGGAGCAACAGTTGGAAACAGAATTCTAAAATGACCTGAACCAACGGGAAAGGGTAAGAAGAACATCAAAGAACCTTTACAAATAGATAGAGATTAATTTATCTGGGAAGTAAAGAAAATAAGTAAATCAGTGCCATTCAGATATGAATTAAAATCAATAGGTTCCAGTCCAGAGGGAAATTTTAATTCTAGATTTTGGAAAGCAAATATGGTTCCGTATGTCATCCTTTGTCTTTGAGCCTAGTGACACGGGTGATGCTGAAGTCTTGTGAACCTGTAAGGAGGAAGATAAACAAACCTATCGCTGATCATAATTTAAAGCAGATGACTAAGGAGGAAGGAAAAAGAGAGCCAGGTCTCTGGCACGATCAGTCACAAATCAGACAGGCCTAACTCAAGGCTGCGAACTTGGGAAATCTGACAAGCACTTAGAAAAACAAAACAAAAAAATCTGCAGGCAGATACTGCAGTCCCCTTCAATTAGAAGAGTTTTAAGGCGTATCATAGAAGCAAAAGAATTAGTTAAATAAAAATAAAATTAAAAAAAAAAAGTGGTCAGGAAATAAAGATGCTGTTCGGAGAATAGAAGCATATTCCTGTGGTTAGATCATACCATTAAGTTAGCTGTGTGGATTAACCTTGTGGGGAGGTGACGTGAGCCTGCAGCCAGCTCCAAGAACTGATACTGTGTTGAAATGCAAATCTTGAGGAGCAATTATGCAAAAGCTCTTACTAGGCAAGTTTTTTTTTTTGAGGGGGGAGGACCTTAAAAATAAATTGTAAAGAACAGCCTGACCAGAAATGAGGCAGCACTGTGTGGAATATCAATTGCTATGCCAGGGGAAAGAAATTACAGGAATGTGCTAAGAATGTCAACTACGACCCTGCTGTGGAACACTGAAGTTCCCCAAAGCATGAAATGTGAGTGGCTAACACTGTAAGCCACCAGATACCCTCATCTGCAGGAGAGAGCACATCCTGGAGGTGGGCTCTCTCCCAGCTACACAACATACTATCAAAAACAAATGGGACATTCTGCATCCCTGATTTTTCCTTGGGAATAAAGATTGATCCCTCTCTTCAGACCTTTTACCAAGTCCAGATTAGGTGAAATGGTTTCTCAGATAAAGGCAGAGGGCTTTTGTGGAGCCCTGCACATACAGAAAATTCTTGAGACCCAAATCTTCTCATAACCTACAAGCACTGATAAGGTTTCTGAGTTTTGGTTTTTTTTCTCAGGATAAAAGAAGTAAACATGCTTCTTTGCTAACATTAAACCCTACAGCAATTTTGGCTTCTTGTCACGAACAAGCAAACCCAGGTTCTTTCCTGCACTTTGGTTGGAGGAGAATTACAACCTTTTCAGCTGCCTGATGTTCACAATTTACATGGACCAATTTTTGGCCTTGGAGTACATTAGTGCACTCAAAAGACTGCTGAAACATATGCCATTTGGCCATTATTCCTGTAAAGACAGAAAGGGAGTCCAGTGAACCACTTCCTTCTGCCTATGCTCAATATTCCCTACATGCTGCCTATCCCAAGCTTGAGAAAGGGTGGTCTGGTAACCTCCATGCACCAATACGAACAGCAGCCAGGACAGCAGTATCAGCCCAGCTGCTTTCTGGACTGAAGAATCACAAAATCAAGAGAGAAGAGCAACAGCCTTGTCTTTGATCAATTGCTGCTGTCTGACTGTCAAGATGGTCCTTTCAGACAGAGTGAGGTGACAATTCTCTGACAGGCTGCCTGAGATTCCAGCCTGTGCTCTGGGTGTTTTACAGAAGCACTATCCAAACTTGTCTTCAGAATAAGGAGAGAGTATGACCACACACTGAGTACAGCTGCAGAGACCAGGAAACGCAGTTGCTTTCTACTGCACATTCTATGGATGTCAGGGAGTAAAAGACCTGCCTCTTCTCCAGCACCTCGGTTTTGCATTTGGGAAGCAGGGGAAATAGCACTCCTGTTCCTTTGAAGAACACTTTGACTGTGATGGGGTTAAGAGAGAATGAAAAGGAGACCCTGCTGCTGTAGCTAAATAGAAGCAAACCTCCTTGCCAGCACTAGATTGATGTGACGTAAAATATGCAGTTGTAAACTCTTCAACCTCACGAACTAGCACAGTGTAAGATTAGAGGCACCATCTTAACTCTTCTCCCCTGCGTGTGTGCATCACAACACATCTCTGATGACATGATTATAAACGGCTTCTAAAATAATATAATATCAGGCAGTTTTGTTCTACAGCCTTATTTATTACTTCTGAGTCTGTTGTCTCTATTTAATCTTTTCCTGCCTGGAAGAACATCACTCCATCAGTGAATCAGCATCTCCAGAGAGGAAGCGAAATGGAGCCACGTTCATAATATACAGCAAATCGCTGTCTTAACACTCAGTTAATGTTCCACAGTGGATTAAGAATTATTGTCCTAGTATTTCAGCTTAGTCCAGATTTAGTGGCCCAGTGGAAGAATTAAGGAGTAGATGAAACAGTGCATGTAAAACTAGTTTCCAGAGCAATAGAAGAGCATGTTGCTTTCACAGTCACTAAGGCAGGTATGTAAAAATCAAGGAGATGTCACAAAGTGGTTCCCTTTTCATGAAAGCTTGAGTACGGGGAGAAAAATGCATTCAGATACCACGAGAGATTTCAGCAGTATTGCTGGAAAGCAGACAAAGATAAGCTGTTTAAACAAATTTACTTTAACGAGTACAGTTATAGACAAAAAGATGACTTGCACCTCCATGGTCCATGTGTTGTTATGCATCATCTGGGTTGACTACAAAAGAGACTTTACAGCAGCTGACACACTTGTCCTATAGCTTTACTCACAAAAGTTTCCCCCGAGAGGTGAAGATCTAAATTTGAGAGGGATTTTCTCTCAACTTCCTACCTCTCTCGAAGGAATATTTCCGCAGCTCTGTATCTGGCCTCTACTCACCCTTTCTCTGCCTCTGACGTGCTCTTGCAGGTTTGTGATGACTAAGGGCTGTTGAACTGTGTTGTATTCTGCTGGGATCTGAACTGTAAAAGCCAGGAAGAAATGCGCCCTTGGAGCTTCAGATGCTCCTTACTCTTCCTGCAGCTTCAAACATCAGCTGTGCAAGTGTGAGCTCACACATCTGACTCACTGCTGCTAGTTCATTTCCCTCAACTCAGCTGTGCTTTGGCAATATTGCCACCCCCACATTTCTTGCTGACTGAACACCAAGCAAATTAAATCTTGATATTTCTCTTTGACTGTCTCATCTTGTTTTCTTTATTTTTTGTAACTAAAATGCTGTCGTGTCCCTTTTCCTTCAGGGAAGTAGCCAGACAGCTCCAGTTGTTTTCTATACTCTTTTAATAACAATGATTCTCGTGCAATGCTTCTAAGACTCAGGACAGATTATGCTTTTGTCCACTTTTACCTTATCTGCCCCCTTTCTGGCCTCTCTGACGCTGCAGCCAAGCCAAAGCACAGCTTCCAGGCCAACTTCATTCCCTGCACAATGATAGTATCATTAACACTTACATTTACCTCCTCATCCTTGATTTCCCACTACAGCATTATTCTGTACTCATCTCTGCTTTCCACAGTGCTTTTGTCAACGTACTTAGCTGTTTCTGACATGTGCTTTGCTGTTCTGTCAGTCTGACAATGGTGCTGACCCAGAGCACCACGTATGACTTGTCACTCTATCGTCTTCCTTTTTTTCATGCTGACATAAGTGACATTTTGGGGATTTTGACCTGGTAGATCAGTGATTCTCCATTTGCCAGTAGAGCTGCCTCTGTCCCAGGAGTAATGCACAATGACATATATTACCCCATCTTCCTTCAAACTTCTCTTCAAAACATGTTTCTCTTCAAGATGAGAGACCAACATCGTAAAACCAGAATAACCAAAATACATGATGCCACTGGGCTTGCTGAGGGAACTACGGCCATGCATTTCTTGTGCTACTAAAAGAAAATCCGCTCAAGTAACAGAAAATCACTGAATCACAGAATGGTAGGGGATGGGAGGAACCTCTGAAGATAACCTAGTCCAACCCCCTGCCAAAGAAGGTTCACTTAGAGCAGGTTGCACAGGATCAGGTCCAGGTGGGTTTTGAAAGTCTCCAGAGGAGACTCCACAACCCTTCTGGGCAGCCTGTTCCAGTGCGCTGTCAGGAAAGAAGTTCTTCCTGATGTTGAGGTGGAATTTCCTGTGTTCCAGTTTGTGACCATTGCATCTTCTCCTGTTGCTGGGCACCACTGAGAAGAGCCCAGCTACATCCTCTTGGCACACACCATTCAGTTACTTATAAACATTGATACAATCCCCTCTCAGCCTTTTCTTCTCCAGGCTAAAAAGCCCCAGGCCTCTCAGCCTTGACTTGCAAGAGGGATGTTCCAATCCCTTAATCATCTTTGTAGCCCTCTGGGGGACTCTTTCCAGTAGTTCCCTACTTCTCTTGAACTGGGGACCCCAGAACTGGATACAGTACTCCAGATGTGGCCTCACCAGGGCAGAGTAGAGGGGGAATGAAGATGATAAACAGTGTTACTGAGCATGGCACAATATACACAGACTGAGAAAGAAACCTCAAGGTTTTCAGTTTATTCTGAACTCATCATCTCTTCACTGAACTATACAATGTCCACACTGAACTGCACAGTTGAACACACCACTACTAGCTCCATTACCATCAGCCATTTTACACACCCATTCCTGGGAGAAACAACTGGGGCTGCTGTTTCCACAGGAATACAGGACACATTTTCCACAGACGCTGTGCAAGCCAAGCATTGGCACAGGCTTGATGCAATGCTGGCCTTTTACCCATTTCTGTAGGTTCGCTCTTTACTAACTGCACTAATTACATTTTCTGTTAGCAGTTCTTCTGTGTTTCTAGACTTGTACTGTAAACTGAGACCAGGTATCAACCTTAAACATTCAGGAACTGTCCCACTGTTAGGCTGTCTACTTCTAATCTGGTTTAGAGGAAGATGAAAGGAATGCAGCTGAGTTATCTGCACTAACATGAGGTTTCTTCCCGGAGTCTCAGGAATGCCCAAGGCTCATAATGTCTTCCTGTTACCACATCAGATGGCTTTCTGATGAGTCAAATCCTAATAATAGCAACTAGGCCATCACTTTGAAGTTGGTCCCTCATGCTGCCGCTCAGTGCAACTCATGGGTCTGACCTTGACCAGAAAGCAGGCTGGTTAAGTGCCTTTACAGAAAGTGTAAATAGTTGGATTTGGGGAGAATAGGAATAGAATTGTTGTGCTACTGGTTCAGGTCAATCATACATAAATTCTGCCCTTCATTTTCCATGCTAGTCCATGCCTCCTGCCAGGAGACTTTGTTGTCTGAGAAAATGGAAGGACATTCTTCCCTGGGGGGAGGTAGATAATGCCACTAGTGTAAGAGAATGAAGTGGACTTTTATGAGCTCTCTGGCCTGTGTTTTCTACCCTCACTGTTCTATGATTCATCTAATTAAGGTACATAGCCTGGAAAACAAGAGGCAATTTGGAACTTCTACTCATTAGTTGGGTATGAATGGGATTTATTTTTTTTTCCTCTTGACCGTCTTCATTTTATCTGCAGCAGTTCTTCATGACTCAGACCCCAGAAGGGCTCATGATTGTGTGGGTTGCCTCTGGCAAAGCCAAGTAGCTTGAAAGTAAGTGTCTGTCTGTCTGACTTTTACTGTTCTCTGAAAACAAACACTGAAAAGCCTATTCCCTGTGTGGCTGACCCAGCTGCCATGTCTCCCCTGCTTGTTGGGATACAAGATGATTAATCTCCTTCTTCATAGTTTAGTACTTAAACCATATGTGAAGGGGGCACAAGGGCTTTCAGATAAAGCATGGATAAAAAAAGACTTGTTTTATGCTTAATGAAGAAATAATTTACTTAAGAACAAAAAGCTCCTCGCAGCCAATGCTTATAAATTGCTTAATTGGAAATACACATAACAGTCCTATGAGGATTATCTGAGTGCTTCTGGCTGGAATTAGAGTCAGGAAAGAAAAGTTATTTTAGAGATACTAATAAAACAGGAGGTTGTGAAGGCTTCTGGGATATATACAGATGTTTTATTTCAGGCTGTGCATATAAAGCTGATTTTTAACTGATTTGTTATTGGTTTGCAAGTTCTGCTGATTAGCCTTGAGGCAGAAAGGAGTGAAAATAAAGGGACAGTCCCCCAGATCAGAGGGCGATAGCTCCAGAAAGCTATACTGATTTTTGTTATCTGAGACTTCAGTCTAACAGGCCTGCTACCTCTGTCTAGGGAGCTATCTGAGAGCTAATCAAATGTGCCAGAAACATAGCTAAAGATGTCTTTGACAGTACCTTTCCTTGCTCCCAAAAGGTATCAACACCTTCAACAATCCTCTGCTTTCTGCAGGAGATGACGACGCTGAGGGGCAGGCTCCTTGCCCGGCCCCAGAGGGGGTGCCTTCCTCCACCGCCTGCCACAGCCCACCTCACTGGCCTCCTCTTCAGAAAGGGGAAAGAAAGGTGGCTCTTGCAGCTCCACCACCTCTGACTAAGGAGGGGTTTTTTTTTGGCCGAAGCAGTACCATCAGTGGGGCTGCCTCAGACACCTGGAGTTTACGTGCTTCTCAGCCGCCCGCCACCAGCTTCAGCCACCACGGTGTCTTCTGGGCCTTGGACACTGCACAGATTAGAGGACTGGAAATGGCCAGCAGCTCTTCAGGGTTGGAACTCACCTCTGCCCAGCGACCCCCCCACCCTCGCCATGACCCGTGCAAAACAATTTGTTTCCTTTTCTAGCTCTTTGTTTAGAGCCCAGCTCCAGGGTCAACTTCTAGGGTACCTGAGGCCCTTCCATTACTGGAGTAAACACCAAATCCTTGGTGGCTGACAGTAAAGGCTCCTTCACCACCTTCCTGTAACTGGTTTTGCATATTTTGGATTAGGTATGGACACTACGTCCAAAAGTTGTGCCATTATCATTAACAGGGCGTGATGACTCGGGGAGGGGTCGCCTCAGGGCCGCGGTTCCTCCATTCCGGGCACCGGGTCTCGCTCTCAGGCCCTCGGTCCCCGCCACAGGGCGGCTGGAAGGGTGGCCGCGCCATCTTGCGGCCGGGAGAGATTCGGCGGCCCCTGGCCAGGCTGAGGGGAGGCCGCGCTGGCGCTCGGCCGGCGGGACGCACCGCGATGCTCCGTTTTACTCAGGAAAATATTAAAAGAGTCGTAAAAAAACACACAGCCCCCAAAAAACAAATAAACAAACAACTAACCAACAAACGAACTAGGGTGTGTGGAAATGATAATCGGTAGCAGCTGCGCCAGTGTAAGAAACGGTTTTTTTCTTCATGGGCAGCAGCCCCCAAGCCAGGGCAATCCCAGGGGAAGGGAGGGCTGTGCATAAACCCCTTGTATTCTTATCCTGCTTTGCCCAGCTGAGCTTCCTCCATTTCGTGGGTTACAATTGTTACTTTCTTTCCTGATAAAAGGTGGCATTTGAGTTCAAAAGCCCCATGGGGCTCTTGAGGTACTACTGGTGATGAGGAGAGGTGGAAGGAAAGATCTGGATGGTTCCACTTCAAAGCTGTGGCGATTTGAGGACCAGCAGTGAAAATGAGAGAGCGATGTAGTGAAGCAGACACTAGCTGCGCAAAACTGGCCGTTCAGGCAGTGCTGCAGGAACAAAAGAAGACAAAACACTTAAAGCATTTGAAATGTAAAATTTACACACGGGGCTTTCATTTTAAAATACACTCTATTTTCTTGCTTTTAGTTGGTGAGAGCATATTCATTAGCAGCCCTCCCAGGCTCAACAGTTTTTAGATTTTATTGAGGATGGTATAAAGGTTCACATAGAGAATAAAAGCAATAGCTATTACAAACTAAAGCTGCATTTGCCTGACCTGCTATTCCTAAAGGCAAGGAGTTGTATTCCCAAATCTTAGAGCAGGCAAGCTGGCACCAGCACCAAACTGGGATGTTGTTTGTCCCCAGCATTATTTTGTAGTCTTTCCTGGCTGCCTCAGTCTTTCTACCTGGAGAGGCTCATGCAGATCCTCCTGTTTTGCATCAGCCATGAAGCTTGCATGTGCCTTCATGCTGTAAGCTGTATATCATGAGCAGTAATTATTAGAGCTCTAAATTTGGATGTTTATCCCCCTGCAAGGCAGTGGGAGCCAAGGCTCACACCATGATAGAAGGGGCTCCCCAGGTCTAAACATCTGCAAAATGGGGCTAAGAATGGGCATGGACAGGTCTAGGTTTGGACTCTGTCATTTGATTGATGTTTTATATTGAAGGGATGATGCTGTGTACCGGGGTAAAACTGAGACCTTTTGAAACCTGTTTCATATTTTCCAGAGAACACAAAGCACAAATCTGCTTCTAGCATTTGTTAATTCTGCAAAAGGAGATTCGGGTAAATTTGTGGGAAAGCTACCTTTAGCCCCCCCGATCCCATATTTGGGTTACTGACTGTAACTTACACCTTCCTGAAGCTCACCAGATCTGAGTGAAGCAGTCTAAGGAAGCATGGAATTCTGAGCACTTCGGAAACACACCTATAAACAGAAACTTAATTTAGGCAGAGCTCTTTTTTCCTATCTTTTCCGCTTTCCTTTCATAAAAACCCAAATTATGCATGGAATGTAATTTTATGTCTGTCTATCACCGTGGAGGGCTTTGCCGGCTGGTACAGAAGTAAGCCAAAGCCTGTAGCTATCACTGAAGCTCAGTTCTACTCACAGAAGGAGTCCCATTAAAAAAAGCCATTTGATTGAGCAATTGACTACATTGGTGAGAAGTTTAGTGTCTGCAGAAATATATGCATCACAGCTGAAAATAGCATTTCTCGAAGGGCTGTAAACTCAGAAAAAGAGCCTGCTGACAGTGTCACTGCCTAACACCTTCCAGACAGAAGAGCAGAGATTTTTGTTCTGTACTTGCTCATTATCAGCTTCAGTCAAAACCTCAAAATCAGAAGAGACTTTTTAAAAATTTCATTTAGATTTCCCCTGCAATCTCAAGACGATGTGCTTTACACTGTGATAGGAATTGCTCCAGAAGGACAGGTATTACATCATTGACAGAGACCTTATAAGTACTTGTTTCATTAACTGGGCCTAATTATGTTGGGTATTGTGAACACATAATTATGTTCTCCAGAAAGTTGTGGGATGAAGTCAGTAAAGAAAGACAGAAGTTGAAAAGGCAGTTCAACCTGTATTTGCCACAGTACCAGAGACAGATGTATATAGAATAAGGATTTCAGGTCTGTATATGCATATATGCACTGCTATATTTTACAAGCCTAAAACCTAGCTTTTCAGGTCTTCAGTGGAAAGGACAACTGCACGGGGAAGTACCACGGTGAGGTATTGAGCTGCTCTGACAACTTCCATCCTACACGGGGCAACACTTCCTGACTCAGCTGGTAAGTGAGAAAGATAGGGATGGAGATCAGAATAATCCCCTCACAATCCAGGACATAGTAATGAAAGACCTGCTAAGCCAACTGGACACCGGGGCCGGTCTATGGGGCCGGATGGGATCCACCCAAGGGTGCTGAGGGTGCTGGTGGAGGAACTTGCCAAGCCTCTTCCTATCATTTATCAGCAATCCTGGTCAACTGGGGAAGTCTCGGATGACTGGAGACTTGCCAGTGTGACACCCATCTACAAGAAGGGTAGGAAGGAGGATCCAGGGAACTACAGGCCTGT
>JAAGNO010018398.1:336-13164 GCA_033439905.1 Ceryle rudis
CCCATCCCTGGAGACATTCAAGGTGGGGCTTGACAGAGCTCTGAGCAACCTGCTCTAGTTGAGGCTGTCCCTGCTCTTAGCAGGGGGATAGGACTAGATGACCTCTGGAGGTCCCTTCCAACCCAGACAGTTCTAGGATTCTATCATTCTATGATTTGCTAGAAGACGTTGAAGTTGTCCTGGCCAATGGGAGGGGGGTTGGACTAGATGACCTTTAAAGGTCCTTTCCAACCCAAACCATTCTATGATTCTATTTTTTTTTGCCTGTAAGGTAAGCAGGAAGTAGGATACATTTTCTAAACCATTTGTTGATTAGAGTGCAGTCATTTCTGTAATTCTTTGATTTCCTAAAGCTGAGGGCAAAACTGAGTAAAAATGGAGTTTCTCTGCTGCAGTCTGCTACACTGCAAGAGTTAAGTGAACTTGGTTTAAATAGTCTCTTTTATGGCCTCCCATTTGACACCTTTGGCAGGTGTTTTTTCTGCAGCCCTTTGTTCTGTGTAGCTGCATCTTGTCAAGACACCCATCCCATATTCAGGCTCAGTGAATTCCTCCTGAGCTCAGTGAGAATATGATGTTTCTAAGGTGTTCAAGATTGGGCCCAAATACAATTTTTTTCCCTTTCAACATGGGGCTAATGAAAACATTACTCTTCTTAACCTGTTCGTGCTGAATTTTGCTGGACTACTCAGTGGATAAGGAATCAGCTGAATAGTCACAGTCAAAGAGTTGCAGTCAATGGCTCAATGTCCAGGTGGAGACCAGTGATGAGTGGTGTTCCTCAAGGATTAGTACTGGAACCAGTGCTGTTTCACATCTTTGTCGGTGACATGGACAGGGGGATCGAGGCACCCTCAGCAAGTTTGCTGATGACACCAAGCTGTGTGGTGGTGTCATTGGAGGTAATGGACACCATCCAGAGGGCCAGACCTTGATAGGCTGGAGAGGTGGACCCATGCCAACCTTACAAAGCTCAACAAGGCCAAGTGCATGGTCCTGGGTCAGTGCAATCCTAAGCACAAGTACAGGCTGGGTGGAGTATGGATTGAGAACAGTCCTGAGGAGAAAGACTTCGGGGTGAGGGCTGATGAGAAGCTCAACATGAGCCACCAATGTGTGAATGCAGCCCTGAAAGCCCCAACTGTATCCTGGGCCGCATCAAAAGAAGCATGGCCAGCAGGTTAAGGGAGGTGATTCTCCCCCTCTGCTCTCATGAGACCCTACCTGCAGTACTGCATCCAGCTCTGGAGCCCCCAACACGAGAAGGATGTGGATCTGTCGGAGCATGTCCTGAGGAAGGTCATGAAGGTGATCATGGGGGCTGGAACACCTCTCCTATGAGGACAGGCTGAGAGAGTTGAGGTTGTTCAGCCTGGAGAAGAGAAGGCTTCAGGCATCCCATATTAGAGCCTTCCAGTATCTGAAGGGGGCCTACAAAAAAAGCTAGGGAGGGACATTTTGCAAGGGCTTGAGGGATGATGGCTTCAAACTGAGAGAGGGGAGATTTAGATTAGATATTCGGAAGTTCTTCACTGTGAGGGTGGTGAGACACTGGAATGGTTTGCCCAGGGAAGCTGTGGATGCTCCATCACTAGATATATTCAAGATGAGGTTGGATGGGGCTTTGAGCAACCTGGTCTAGTAGGAAGTGTCCCTGCCTGTGTCAGGGAGTTTGAAAGGAGATGACCTTTAAAAGTCCCTTCCAACCCAAACCGTTCTATGATTCTATGAATTTCTGTCTTGTTCTGTTATTGTTTTCTGAATACTTTTTGTCATTATGTAGCTAAAAAGCTAACTTTACTGCTTTGTTGTTGGTGTACTGAGCCTAGACCTGGCTTTGATGAAAAGAAAGATCTCCTAGATTTAATAAGGCTCAGGACTTGTGTTTGTATGAAAGGCAGGCAAGCCCAGTCTTGCAGCTCACACTCAAGCAAGCTGGACCAAAGAGTGGAACAAACCTTGCATGTCCTTAGGCAAGCCTCATTGAAGTCAATGTGCATTAAGGCTGAATAAAGGAATTCATTGATTTCAGCAGTTCTAATCTCATGCGTCAAGATTTATTCACGTGAACTGCAGAATCGTGTTTCAAAACCGATGGTATTTCATACTGTAAAGCTGATGTAAACCTGTAGCTAAATCTCTGGTTGCTATTCTGCTTATGATTACTGCTGGGTTCCTGTTTGTATAACATTTGAACCAACAACTGGGGATGTTTTACATCAGGTAGATACAAAAATATTGTTAGTGGCAAATAATTTTTTTATTTTCCTATTACGTCAGAGCAGATGAGTGTGGAATGCATTCAGCAAGGTAAGTCATGTGTTTCTGACCCTAATGTAAGGATAATAAAGCAAAAAAGATTAACATAAAGCATTGTTATCACTGACACTGTAACAAATCAACAGGAGCTGAGGAACAGAAGGGAAGGTTAGATCCCAGCTTCCAGTCCCATAGAATTAAGTGAGGGAAAACTTGGATCCCAGCAAAACTTGTTTGCTCATTTAACTTGGTGGCTGTGAAGTAGTCCTATAGGGACTCATCACTGCGTGGAAGTGAAGTTAGAAAGTCTCTGGGCCAGCCATTTAAGTAAGGTCACATTTATTTTCATGATGCCTTTTTTACAGTGTAGATTTATGTCTGGAAATTTGAAGGGAAACCTTTAGGAACAGAAGCCAGCTAGTACAAGAGAGACCTCTCCAAGTTATGTTCTTTAGATCAAATTAATTTTCTTTACTGTCCTGTAACTTTCAGTACCAGGTATTTCTCCAGCAATTGCAAATCAGCTGAGGGTGAGATGAAGGAGTGTGGGGACCAGAGGACATATACAGACGTTCTGACAGCAAAAACAGTCTTGCTGAGCCAGGGCACTCAAACATCTTGAGTCAGCCTGTTCCTAGCTAATCATGGGACTGAATAAAAAAATCATGAGTTGTTCTCAAAGTAAATTTGGGCTTCCTTTTGCTCACTCTTGGATTCTGCTTTTGTTGTGTGCCTGAGCATGCTTGCAAGTTTTTCCCAATAAATAAAAGGACTAGAGGGTGACTTCAATCCAGAACAAAGGGCAAGCCAAATGCTAGTCTTGCAAGAATGGGCAAAATTGTAAAAAAGGTTTCTGCAGAGACATAAACAGAATAAAACAGGCATTACAGAACCTAGTAGTATGAATTGCTTGGCATCCTTACACAACTCACCTAATATTTAACTGGGACGAGGACAGGGAGGCTGATATTTAGCTCAGAAAAAGACAAGCAAAGCATACAAATTGGGAATTTAGTCTGGAAAATACATAGGAAGTATGAGGACTCTCGTGGTCATTTTTGCTTAACTTGGATGAATTGCAGCTCTGAGATTTGCATCAACTTTCAGGCTGTTCATTCTTATCTTCATAGCGTGGCCATGGCTGGGGTGACAGCATCTTCACCATTATACCTGAGACCTGCAGAGACACTTAAAGGATTTGGGAAAGGAGAATGAGCAAGGTGTGTATACCACATGTATATACCTCCTCCTTTATTTTGACAGCCCTGGTGACTTCTAGAAAATGCTCAAAAGCCTTTTGTTTTACTGGCTTTTTCAGGAGAGCCTGTGAGTGATGTGAAAGCATTTTAACATCCTACCAGAACACTGGTGGTCAGGAGAGAAAGACTCAGTCACTCAAGGGTTTAATCTATTTTTTCTCATTCTTTGTTGTGTTTTGCAGCCTTTGCACATCTTTTGTTGCATGTATACTTAGTGCAGAGAGGACTATTTAAAGTACCTCACTATGTTTATTTAAAGAAGAGAGAAAAACCCTGAGAATGCAGAATGTACATTTTAATATTCTTTGGTGCTCTTTCCCATGATTACGTGTTAAATAAGACACAATGACTGATAACTGCATTGAACACAGGGACTTTGTCATAACTATTTTATTTATTTCATTTCAGTTTTTTTAACCTCAACATGTACAGCTCCTAGCACAGTTGTCATACCGGGGAGCCTACGTCTGTGCTCCTGCAGTACTAGGAGATAATTAGTATCTCCTGCTCCAGAGAATGAGTGCATAGACTTCATGTACAATATCCTGTTGCTCAACAATTCTCATCTGGCTTTCTCAGGCCCCCTGTTTTGAAGATGATATTCCCATAGCCTCACTGTGGTGCCATTCAAGTGTTACTTTCAAGTGATATTAACAGGGATGATATTGATCTGAATATATTCCCATAGTGATCCTTGGAGCAAAATTTGTTGAACGAGTGTTATTTACAAATTCACCCCAATGTACAAAAGAAATTCAATCCTTTTTTTTCAAAGCAGAGTGATAAAATGGTTCTGGTGACTGTATCAGCCTTGCAAAACAGAGTGAGACTGGAAGTGTAGGACAACAGCAGCAACAACAAAATTGAAAAAGGGGGTGGGGAGGAAGAGGAAAAAGAAATACGATATCTAGGAGGTTTCTGTAATTAAAACCAGATTAAATATTTGTGCTTTGCGAATGATAGAAATTGATATGTTTTTTAAAAGCCATTACTGGTACTCCACTATGGGAGTTCAATATATTTCCTGCCCTAGGGCTCTGTTCAGTGGAAATGTTAGACAGGGCTTCTGTGTGCAGAAGCCTGCTGAATACAGTGAAATGGGCTTCTTCATCTTTGCATCCTATTCAGCAGAAATTTGGGCATCCCATGAAAATGTTTCTCGGCAATGCTGGCGACTTTTGCACAGAGCCAAAAGAGAGTGAGGGCTTCATTATAATACTCCTTTGCTCCCCGCTGGGTCACTGTCTGTTCATTGCACTACAAAGCTCTGTTGCATTCTCCCACAGAAATTCATTTAATATTTTCATCTGAAGTAAAAGTGGTGCTGGTTTAAGTCACTGCCAGAGCATGAGGGAACAAAAGCTCGAGAATATGTTTGCAGGTACTTTGTGTAAGACCAAAATGTGGCATCAGGCAGCCAAGTTAATTAGGATGGAGCCAAGGAGACAGGTGTCAGTGTTTTCTCTACACTGACCATGAGAAGATGACAGAGATCAGAAAGTATGTGGCCTCTGACAGAGCTGGGCCTGGTTTCTAGGGTATTAGGATAAACACAAAATTTCCCGAGAGATGACTTGCTTGGTAGAGTGAAGATGTTAGTGTCACAGGTTCCTCTACCATAACAGTATGGCTAAGTGTGAGTATGCTTGGGCTGAGAATTGGTTATTCTCTCCTATCTTTCCCTAATAGAAAGTTTAAATAAAGGATTTTCCCAACTTCCCAAGGGATTTAAATGCGTAATCGTTGTTAGAAAGAAGCTCGTAAATATCCTTGGCAGCCTGGGAAACTCAGTGTGAAACATTTTTTTTGTGTTGCTGTACTTTTCAGCTGGGTGTATGTATCAAGCTGCCCGAGTTTTCCCAGGTGCTGCTGAGAGCTGAACCTGTTCAGAAAGCATTTTGTAGTAACAGTTGGCTCATTACCTCCTGCCTGAAAAGGAGGTCAAGGCATGGTTTGGAGAGTGATGCTGGAAGGTAGGGACTGCTTATTCCAGAGGAAGGAGACAGATCAACTGAAAGTAAGGAGAAAACTTGCAAGGAACTTGGTTATCCTGTTGAATTCTTCATCAATGTGAAATGTCAATGTGAAAGGTGGTATCAGAAGAGATAGGATTCTTTTCTTAAAGGAGATTAGGAACCCCATCTCAATGACTCAGTAGGACTCAAGTGTGAATGCACATATCCTGAAAGAGATGGAGTGTCCTAAATCCAAGTGACCAAGTCACTTGGAGATTGTAAGTTCCTTTTACAGACCTCTTACACTTTGACACAACCTTGTGCATATGACCCAGTTCTTATGCTTCTGGACTAGGGTGGTTTTGGTTTGCTTTGTTTTGTTTTTGTTTGTTTTTACAAACAAAAAAAACCCAAAGTGAATTTGGCTACTCTTTGTTTTCAGATGTGTAATTCGCTAAGTCTCTGAGCGACTTGATTCTCTGGGGGAAAAAAAGCACCATTTCCAACACAAGAAGAGAAACACCCAGAATTCTCTGACCAAATTTTATAGTATTCCTTGAGCTTCAAGGTCATGGGAGGGATTTTCAGAAGTGCTCAGCATTATTACACTTCATTTGAATATTACTTTTCACTTCAAAGCTCATGATCTTAGCCCAGTATGAAGGCTTTTAAAAATCGTGCTGCCTTGATTCAAATCTCACAGGCAGCGATTATACTTTGCACCTACCCTACGGCTGTAAATCAGGGGTCTGTTACACTCTCAGAACTTCCTTCAGCAATTCAGCCCGAGAACGTGTCTTCCTCTGAGTAAGATGCTAGGTGTTCTTTTTGCACTGGTTGGAGTGTACAATTCCTTGTCATTTCTTGCCTCTTCCAGAAAGAACATTTTATTGACTGGGTTTTCCCAAAAGTCTAGGACTATGTGGAGCTTAGCTACCTTTCTGCACAGGCTGCTCTGTAACGTGGGACAGGACTAGAGCTTGGGTTTTCACAGTATTACACTTTGTATCATCATTTACATTGTTGTAACAGTCTATTTAGAGAGATTCAAAACATCGTTCTTTCAAAACAAGCAAACAAACACAAAAATATCAACTGAAAACTATTTGTTTTAACTTTTCTCAGGGCAAATGAATGCAAAAATCACTTATGGGGAATCATGCTTCCAAAAAGCAGCTCATTTTCTTTACCAGGCACTGTAGAGTATGTGGCATCTGAGAAGGAGCATACAAAACCTGTCTGGTGTTTAGAATATAAAAGAATTGGGTAAGAATGGAGCTGACTTTCCCTTTTTGCTCTCAAATAAAAAGTTTGTGTCTGGCTTGTGATTTGGAGGGGGTGAGTGGCAGAACTTAAGTCAATTCTTCATGATCATTCCTGATGAGAGAGAAATTTATTGTTTAATGTTTATTGTTTATTGTTTCTTACCTAAAGTTCTATGTTACACTTACCGATGCAGCTGTTTTTCATAAAAACAGCATGAGGGCAGTTCTGCTGCAACTTGCAAACGTGCCAAAAGTTTTTATTTTAATAGATTATTTGGGTTTGTTTTGGTTTTTTTTTCATTGGAATGTCTTCATTTTTCAGAAGTCCTTTTACCCGTGGGTATGACAGCACAGGGAGGCACTTCCCAAGGACTGAAATGAAAGCAAAAGCCCAGATGATGGCTGACACTGTCAGGTAACCCAATGGTTTGTCCAATGCATAAAAATACTGGTGGCATTTTGCATTTAAAGGGACAAATCTTTTATGCTGATGTAATCAGGCATTTTCCATTAAAGTCAGTAAGAGTTGTCTGCACATAGAATAGAATTTTGTCCTGTCTTGAGTTTCATAGTCTGTTTTGTAGATTTGATCCTGTGATCCAGATAGAAGGGTAGAATGAAATAGCTGGGAAAAATCAGGAGTAATATAGGAGAGGGATGGAAGGACAGGATGAAAGGCAAAACAGGAAAGCACTTACAACACAATGGGAGAACAAGGAATAGTGTTATGACTAAAGAAATGTTTAGAGCTGATAATGGAAAGGAAACCACTTAATTGCAAACAATGGACTTGAGACTGCAAGATGAAGAGCTTCTGCCTCGAGAGAAAAGCTAGAATTTAATGGCACACAGACACCTAACACCTTCTAAAATCAAACAAATTGTTGCTTTGCAGGATGAGTCAGACTTCTAAAGCTGCTTGTGACCCAAGTCAGAGGTGTAAATACCTTTACAGATCTGGTGTTCCAGGCCCTCAAACTTACATTGAGAAAATCTGTTGTTCTAGAACTGGAATGCAGCTGACAGGAATTAATGTAGCAAGACAGAAAAATTCCACAAGCCAAATCCTGAATGCCTTGCTAGAGCAAGGAGAAGGAAATTTGCCCTTATAATGGTAGTACAAAGACTGTGGAAAAGCCTCAAGGTGTTCCATTGTGGATGCTAGTTTTGCAGAAGTGACTTTTAGAGACAGGCCAAAGTGAGTATCGTTGTCTTTTGTGACACTCTATAATCGCTGTATAGCTGCTTTTAGATTATGACTATACCCTAGAACAACATCCCGTCTTCTGTTACATTGATGGCTGCAGCTTCTACAGGTTTTGATGTGATCCTTCTCTTGCTAAGAAAGCCATGAAAGTGTGTTTACATCTCCTAGTCCCTAGAGACTTCAAGTTAGGAAGGATCTTGTCCTGAGAAGTCAGTATGTGCAAATCCTTTCTGTGGATGTGGAAAAAGTAAAGCAAGAAGGTAAATACATTCAGGAAAATCTTGATACTTATTTAAAGACTGGAAGTATTTTAGACTTCTTTCCAGTTGTGTTTTACATTTGGAATTATTGGAAAGAAAATATATCTGCTCTCTTTCTTCTACCAACCCCTACCACTGCCCACCCAGATGAATGTGACTGGAAGTCTAAGAATCTGAGTAACTGGAATATGGCCATAGGGGATATTTTTTTTTTCTCCTTTTGCTATTCAAACAGTCCCTGGGAAGTTTGGGTTTATGACACTTTAAGAACAGAAGCAATAGATTGCAAGGTGTCAGGTGATATCTATTTTAACTGGGTAACTGGGAATGAGAGTTGTATGTGGCCAGTTAGAGTGAAACCTAAGAGAGGACAGCTGAGTATCAACAGGAGGAACCCTGTGAGGAAGAAGAGCTGGTAGTAGATACCATTTAGGGTATCCTAATATGATGCATCATCTGTATTACCGAAGGGATGATAGCATACTGCCCCAGAAAGGTCTTAAGAGGTCATCTTGCCTCTCCCATTCTTCCAAGAGAGTATCAGACAGTACTCATACTCTTTCTGGAGGTTGTTTAACCTTTTGTTAAAGATCTTCAATAGCAGTGATTCCAGCATCTCCAAAGGGGATGTGCACTATCATTACCTACTTTTGCCTTTAGATATGTGTTTGGTAATGTCCAGTCTGACTCTCCCTCACTGCAGTGTAAATCTAACCCTTCCTGTTCTCTCTCTCTGGATGAGAAGAACCAATTATTCCCTTCCCCTTTTATATGTCACTCCTCAGGCCTCTTGTTAGGCTCAGTAACTCCAAACCTTTAAGTCTTTCCTTGTAGATCAAGCATTCTCCAAATTTCTGATTGCCCTCCGTTTTCTCCTCAGCCACATTTCCCACTTCCCCTGTGTTGAGCAGCTGCTCCCTTCTCATTCAGCTGCCCATGTTCATCTTATCTTCAGGCACTCTTCCTTGCCAGTTTGGGAAGAAGAATTTGAAGTGCATGGAGTTTCCACTAAAGTCATTGATTGTCTTTACAAAGCATTGCCCAGTACTTTTATTCCTCCACATCTTCGTAGGACTCTTTGTAGGCAGGAGAGAGGGTATGTGTGGACATGGATTTTCCAAGTTAATTGTAATAGAAATACGGCCTTACCAATAACAGTTATGTGCCTTGTTCTCCTCTGTAGCTTTGCAAGTCTTCTCCTGACTCAGTAGTAGTACCTGATAAGGGAGGAACATCATCACCTTTTGTGGAGATTTAAAGTATGAGATTAGACTCCTAGGTGTTGGATTCCTGGCTACCTGTAATTAGATGCATTAGAAGAAAGAATTTTTGCATGTCTCGTGTTCTTGATACAATGATTGGTCCTGAGCCTTTGCACGCAGGAAATATTGTTACAAAAAGTGTTATTTATCAGTCTTTTATTGATACTGTACTGTGCATTTCTAGGTAATCCTATAAAATAGGCCAATTTGTCAAATACATTTCTGCAGTAACTTTTTGAAGAAAAGGGTCTGATTTAGAAACGCTTGTGCACATAAGTCACTTCATTAGCAAGGACTATCAAACTGATTCACATGCATGAAGCTTTTCATGACTGGAAGTGTTTGTAAAATTGTCCTCTTGGTCTTTATTCATCCCAACAATGTCATACAGAAGCCAACAAAACTTTTGGCAACAGAGAGGTTACATTTGTATTTCGCTATAGAACAGGCACCTCCTCTCTGGGACTGCAGAGTGGTTTTGTGTGTAAAAGTCCCTATCGAGGTGTTGAACACAATCTCTGCCACAAGGAGAAAGGAGGGCTACGGTTTCTTCTGGAGGATTTTTGCAGTTCTACAACCTCTAAGACCAAGGATACGCTTTCTGGGGTCAGTGAAAAATGTGTGTAATCACATGACATGTCACACTTCATATGAGTGGGTTTGGTTAGCACTGACCATAAATTTTGCTTAAGCAGACCCCCCTGCAACATTGGCAGCCATTCTACCTGGCCTCCCCTTCCCTTTGCATTTTTCAGCTAAACTGTAAGTGTCCCTTATGCAGATGTGTAGGTGGAATGGAAGCTCACCAAGCTCTAGTGTCACTCTAGCAAGCAGGATGACTTTTGCCACCATAATCTCCAAGTTAGTTGCATAAAGCTGTTAACAATTTTTATAGGTTTATTGCATAATGTTCTTGCATAAATGTATTTGACAGATTAATGTGTTTCACACAACTTCCCAAGAAAACTATATAAGTAGTATCAACAAATGAAAAGCAACATACTTCATTATATTTTATAATTTATTTCTAGTAAAACCTGTGACCCATCAGAGCATTGTAGAAGCAGAAGCCAATTTTTTTGAATGGCGGGCAGGTTTAAACAAATCAGTGGGATTGGGATTGGCATCCCACTGATGTGCGAAGGAGTATTTTTATTCAGATGGACAAGTGACTGTATTATAATGCTGAGAAGTCATCTCTTGCTCTGCTAATGAAATATGCATTAAAAGAAATCAGCCAGCATAATGCCAATGAATTAACAGCTATATACATAAAGAAATCATACTTGACTAGTTTAGTCAGTTTTAGTCAGTGGCCTGATGCAGACGCTAAACAAATGCTGTAAATGTAGCCTGTTACCATAACAAACACTGCTAACTTGAGCAAGGCTCTTCTAAAATAACTTCTGTAGTTATAAGGTTAATAGAAATTTGCAACTTAGTCTTTATTCCTAATTTTGGCAGGCTGAGAATATTTCCCCATAAATCACATGATTTTAATGTAAGAAGTTGTTCTATGTTTGGTCAGAATATATTTGAGAAGTATAATGAAAATCGGATTCCTTGCTTTGGACTCTCAGGATGCCATATCTCTAAACAGTTTTAATTACAGTATAGTTGATGTAAGTTGGTTTTGGTGTATATTAGTGTGTCTTTAATTAGTTTTGAGATTAATTTGTTATTAAAATTGGCATCCAAGCACATCTTAAGCACGGTGGTGCTTTAAATACTAACTAATAATTTAGGGTGAGTTTTAACTTAATATTTTAGTGGCTTAAATAAAATATCAGCATTTAGTCATTGCAGGAATGGGAGTACGTTTGCACCAAGGTTCTTGTCCCTAGCGCTCCATCAGCTAACTGCTTGTTAAAACGTGCCCTAAATTTTGACTGTCACCAATAAAATTATTCTGAGCGTTATTTTTGGCTTCCGACCCCACTCTGGCCATGTGTCAAGCTGACAGTAAATCTACCTGCACAGCTCCTATTACTGCATCAAAAACACTGCGGCTACATGGCAGAACGCTGACTTCATATACATACATGCTGCTGGCTTAAATGTATTTTTAAAAACTGACAGCAGGATTGATGCTGGATCAGATAGTGTCTGTCTGTAAGACCTGAAGCTGGGTCACGTTTGTGGCACAGAGCTGACATAAACATAAAGGTTATGTTTGTCTGTCCGCACCTGAACTAGATCACATCTGTAGCGCAGGGTGACCTGGTGGCACCTGAATCTGTTACTGACAGCCAAGGAACTGTAGCTTGACATGGTTGAACTGGAGTATCCACTTAAGCCAAAGCCTTTCGTGCTGGTTGAAAGTCTTGCTGCCGTTGGTAACTGAAGCAAGGCTGCGGTTGCGCGTTGCCATCCCTCGGTAGCAAGTTTGTCCTAGGGGGTTGTGTGAGATCGTGTGTCCCATACTTCCAACCCCTTTCTCCTCTAGCTGCTGCAGTTCTCCACTTGGATGCTTCTGCTCTCAGTTAGTTGAAGACTTGGAATCAGTTCGCCCAACAGAAAACTTTAGTTTCTCTGAAAATAGCTTTCTTTTTAACGCGGCTCAGGGGTTCGACATCCCGCTTTGGGGTGCGACGGTACCAGCAGCGGCTTGACACAACCCAGGGGTACAGCAGCCGCTCCTGAGCGGGCGGGCGAGGACGGGGCGAGCGGGGAACAATTTAAACTCGATGAGCAGCTCCGGGGAGTAGAGTGGCCGCTCTGGCACCAGGCGGAGGCTGCGTGCCCGGGCGAGTGAACTCACTCCCTGCGGAAGCTGGTACGCGTTCTGTTACCGCTCCCGCAGCGCGGGCTGCCCCCGGCTGCCGGGACACCGGCCCTGGCCCTTGGAGCAAGGTTCTTTGGTGTCGGGAGGGGTCCTCCGCGGGGCCGGCTGAGCTCCCTCACAGCTCCTGCCAATGGCTGGCCTCTCGCCCTCGGGGGGACGCGGTCCCGGCAGCGGGAGGCGCCACCGGCCTGTGACGGCAGGTGGGACAGGGCGATGCAACGGCTGCCTCGAGCGGCAGCTTATCCCACGCCTGCGGCGAGGGGAGAGGAGAGAAGGAGAAGGGCAGCAGGGAGAAGCAGAGCGGGAGTGAGTGCGCAGGAGAGATGGCGGGGGGGGTAAAGAACAGGACTGGCAAAAACTTCCCCCTCCTCAGCCGTTGGGAACCTGCCTGTCGCAAAACTGAGGAGGTGGATCCCTTCCCCCGGCCCAGGGTAGCCCTTAGTGGCCACCCGGGGGCGGGGACGGATGAAAGGCGATTCCTACTCCGCCACTGAGCAGCCCCTGCCCCAGCAACGGCCGGGAGGCGCCGCTCCCCCCGGCCGGGCCCGGCCCGCCCCGCCCCGCGCCTCCGCCCTC